>OY365808.1:48059597-48064597 GCA_959347315.1 Bimastos eiseni | reverse complement strand
TAATGCAACTATACATGTATATACATATATGACTTTATATATATTATATGTAATATATATATATATACGACGCACATACGAAAATACATACACTATAATTATACAACTATGCATGTATATATATATATGTATATCATATATATAAGCGCATGCATGCACATACATATATACATATATATATATATACATAATGTAATACAATATAATGTTTGTGAAATATGTTGATACATAAGGAAGTTTGTTGGAGAATTTACAAAACGTAGAAAACTGTGCCTCAGATCAGACACTATAGTGACGCTAAACATCTCAACATTGTCTGATGTGATACACGAGACATTAACATCAGACAATTGCGATTGATCGCTTGCAATGTTCTATAGCATATGGTGGTTTGGCTGCCTGATTTTAAGCAATATCTTAATAACAGATTTTAAACTGAATTCTGTCTCGAAGCGCATACATACATAGATACATACATAGATACATACATAGATACATACATAGATACATACATAGATACATACATAGATACATACATAGATACATACATAGATACATACATAGATACATACATAGATACATACATAGATACATACATATATACATTCATAGATACATACATAGATACATACATAGATACATACATAGATACATACATAGATACATACATAGATACATACATAGATACATACATAGATACATACATAGATACATACATAGATACATACATAGATACATACATAGATACATACATAGATACATACGTAGATACATACATAGATACATACATAGATACATACATATATACATACACACATACATACATACATACATACATACATACATACATACATACATACACACATGCATACATACATACATACATACGTACATACAAATATACACACATGCATACATACACACATGCATACATGCACACATACACACATGCATACATACATACATAGATACATACATAGATACATACATAGATACATACATAGATACATACATAGATACATACATAGATACATACATAGATACATACATATATACATTCATAGATACATACATAGATACATACATAGATACATACATAGATACATACATAGATACATACATAGATACATACATAGATACATACATAGATACATACATAGATACATACATAGATACATACATATATACATTCATAGATACATACATAGATACATACATAGATACATACATAGATACATACATAGATACATACATAGATACATACATAGATACATACATAGATACATACATAGATACATACATAGATACATACATAGATACATACATATATACATACACACATACATACATACATACATACATACATACATACATACACACATGCATACATACATACATACATACGTACATACAAATATACACACATGCACACATACACACATGCATACATGCACACATACACACATGCATACATACATACATACATACGTACATACATGCATACATACATATATACACACATGCATACATACACACATGCATACATGCACACATGCATACATACACACATGCATACATACGTACATACATACATACATACATACATGCATACATACATACATGGAAACATACATTCTAGAATACTTGCAGACATACACCACGTATACATATATACATGTACAGAAACATGCATTTATGCAAACATATACACATGTATATGCATGCACGCACGCACGCTAAATCAAGTTTAATTGATTGATTGATTGATTGGTTGATTGAAATGCTGTTTGCATATATCGATACATACATGTAATGTAAGAAGCCGTAGTTTTCAGTCATAATCAATTAAATCAAAGGCCTCATCAGGGAGATCAGCTAATTATTCAAACGATGCCTGCAAGGACTATTCAGCGTCATCGTCGAAATCCACAAAGGTCGTTCAATGATCGTCAGAGCGAGATAGAGGAATGGGATGATGCTAGGCAATTGATAGTGTCTTGCTTACCGAAAAGCAGACGAGAGAAATGCCCACAATTCAGGAAATGACAGTTTAAAGAGTTTATTTTCAATGACATTAATCATGCCCTACGATGAGGAGAACCAATCGTTTTATAGAGCTGTATGCTTTGATAATGCCTCGTGACGTCATGAACCTTCCCTCTGGCGGCCGATAGAATGCTTTCTGACACAACCGAAATGGCGACGCAGAGCCAATGTGCTGGTACTAATTCATCAGACGACGACGAACAAACCATGATAAGTTGACGGTCGAAATTAGATCAGTCGACGGCTTTTTAGCTTATCCGATCTGCCGCTCTCCCTCCACTCCTCTCTCACTTTCTCCCTCCACTCCTCTGTTCCTCCCTTCGTAGATCCCTCCCTCCTTTACTCCCATCCTCTCCCTCCACTCCCCCTTCCCTTCTCCCTCCAATCCTCTAATCTCCCTTTCGTGGACCCAGCCCTCCTTTACTCCATTCCTCTCTCCATCCATTCCTCTCTCACTTTCTCCGTCTATTCCTCCCTCCTTGTCTATCTACATTTTCTCCTCCCTTCCTAACCTCCTCCCTCCCTCTACTCCTTCCTCCCTTTCCCCTCCCTTTCTTCCTCCCACCATTCAGCCCTCCTTCCCTTTCTCCCTTCCACCTTCCATTCCTTCCTCTCTTTTCCCCTTCCTTTCTCCCTACCTTCATTCCCTTCGTCATTCTTCTCTTCCTCCCTTCCTCCCACCCTCCCTTCGTTCATTCCTCTCTCCCTCACTAAATCTCTCCCTCCATCCCTTCCTGGCTTCTTCCCTCCCTTTCTCCTTCCCTCGCTCTGTCTCAGCTCTCATTCGCATAATAGCAGAACATGGCATCTACGATCTATCATAGACTCAAATCGTTGAAGCCATACAGCAGACATCATTCTCATCATGCAACGCAACACGTGGCTTACATTCATCGAATGATCTGTAAATGCATAGCCAAGCACAACGTACACTGACTGATGAATGTTAACAGAGTAAATAATAATTGAGACGAAAATAATCGAATGGATGAATACGCCTATAATATATATAGATATATATATTATATCTGGAGTTTCCTTGCATACAAAAATACAGCTGTGCATCTAATTTATGCATTGCATATAAGGGTGGCTATTTTTAGTGCAAACAGCAAACATTAATGCGAGACACGAGCTCAGTTTTCATCATCAAGTGGAGTGTGTGTGTGTGTGTGTTTGTGAGTATTATGTGTGGCAATCGTGCTGACGAGAAATATCATCCATTAATTATCGAATATAATATAAGAATAGATGATAAGAAATGATAATAGTGCGTCACACGTGAACCTCCGATTCGTAAAGATCACATTGATATCCGTAAATAGAATTATTAATTTGAGCACTGTTCCATATAGCGTATGAATAAGAAAAAAATTGATTCGGATTTATTATATCCTGCAGTGTATATATCCACGGAAGTCAAAGGTCAAGCACATTGGCTGCTCTTACAGAGAGACACAAACCGAGAGAGAGAGGGGATGGATACAGATAGAGAAAGAGAAAGAAAGTGAGGGAGACAGACAGACAGACTGAGACAGAGAGAAACAGAGGGAGACAGAGAAAGACAGAGAGAAACGTACGTCAGAAATACAGAGAAACAGTACATCATAAATTTTATCGTTTATTTTCTCCTAGGATATAATGCTGACATTTCGTCCGATTCCGTTTCTAATGGAAATGAAATTCACTTTTCAATTAAAATATAAAAAAATAATAAATGTTAATTGGGGCACATTGTACAAATCATCAGCCAAGAACCCAAAGAAGTTGGTTATATAAAGCAGGATTGCAATGTGTACAAACGCGTGTTTTGCAATTCTATGCGATTCAGACCATAATACAATCAATGCCAATGACCTATTTCAACAAAACCTGCCGATTAAATTCATTGTAAATTTGATTAATTATATTAATAATTAAATGCACACTATATTCTACTGCGCCCGTATAGCCTTCCCTATACAATGGTCTTTAATAGATCTGGTGAGTTATCCTACAACACCACTGCCTGCTTAATGGGTATAACACCTTTCACGGTCTCCATGCACGAATCGTCAGTCAGTAAAATAAGTGACCACCGGATGGCGAATTGGGGTCCATACCCCCATCCCAAACTCTCCAACGCAGATGTGCCTTGATTAACCTACGTCGGATGACCGTGAACTTAACTCTGTCTCCAGCTTTCTTCCGCCCTTCTTCTTTTCGCTGCCGTCACCGACTCCAGCGATGCCGCCCTGCAGTAGTCTGGAAGTGAATCGCCATCAAATATTGATGCCGTGCAGTGTATGTTTTGCTCGCTGGACGAATACTTGCTAAATTGGCGCTCGATCAATGTGTTGCATTCATGCAATATTCATCGGGTGGATCCTTCCACCTCTCGAGACAGACGGTGCTGTTGGTACTAACGGCAATGTAACGGGTTATGATAATATTATGATCTCACCCCAGGGATTCACCATATGTATAACAACCATACATGTCTAATACCTGCAGATTGCTCTCCTGTCATCCCATCTCCTATTCTGGCATCTCCTGTTCTGTCCTCTCGCCTCGTCTCCTCTGCTCTCCATCGTCGTCGTCATCATCATCATGAGTTTTGTCGTTGCTGCTGCGTAAGTGAATAACATTCCTTAGTGGTCACTTTTTGTCACCCTATGTCATATATTGTCATAATGACATACGATGTCAAATGTTGTCATTATATGTAATCTATTGTCATCCTATGTCATTCATGTCATCTGTTGTCATTCATTGTCATCCGTTGTCATCAATTGTCTTCTTATGTCATATATTGTCAAACAATGTCAAATGTTGTCATCATGTGTAATCTATTGTCATCCTATGCCATCTGCTGTCATACGATGTCAACTGTTGTCATCCGATGTCAACTGCTGTCATCCGATGTCATCTGTTGTCATTCTATGTCAACTGTTGCCATCCGCTGCCATCCGATG
>OY365808.1:47865445-48055445 GCA_959347315.1 Bimastos eiseni | reverse complement strand
CTGACCACGGTTAGGGTCCGCATGGCTCCAAATGCATTTAGAGATTACTTTCGACATTTGTTATACTCGGAAATTCTCCAGAAATCTACCCTGATAACTTGCAAAGATAAAGCTAAGGTCAAGCGAACGCATTCGTCTCCTGCCTTGCTTTTTCCGTCTCAGTCGCCAATGAAACTAGTAAACAGGTTTCCTACCGAAGTTTCGCTTATGGACTGATGTAATCAGAGGTGTAACAAGGTTTCGAAAAGTGGGGGGGGGGTAATTTGCAAAATATAGCGTGAAGCGCAAAAAAATTTTAAAAATGGGGGGCACGAATTATTTAAACAAAGGTTATCATAAAGTGCCAGTATAGAAACATAAAAAGAACCGATTTTAGCGGGGCACATGGGGACACTTTGCCCCCCGACCCCAGTTTTGAAACTGGGGGTCCGGTGCTCTCCCTGCACCCCGCTTGTTACAACCCTGGATGCAATAGTTTTGTTGAATACTTGAGGACGTCTTTTGACGTGGAGCAGGTCCAGGTGAAGAACGAAAATACAATTTACTGAAAAACGACATAATACACAGATGACTAATAAACGAATGAATTTACATTCAACTATTACGAGAATCTGTATAGCGCCCCATCAGGTTACTACTCAGAAGCTCTCCAGATCAAGCCCCGGCTAACAAGAAAGGTGTTAATGATACTAAAACAAGCATCTGGGCGAACAGTACTCCTAAGGTTTAATGATAATGGTAGCCCATTACCTGCCTCAGGGCCAACAACAGAGAAAGGGCGATGCTGTCTAATAGTAGCATACGAGGAACGAGGAGTTCACCCTGTGTGGAGGAGCGGTGAGCAAGTTGTCCCTGCACGCCCATGGTAGAGCAGCATAATTATATGATAGATATGCGGGGCTGGCATTTATTAGACAAAACCACACCTAGGCAAAGCGAGGTACACAATCCGCTGTGGGATAGAGAGGAATAGGGAGCCAATGCATTAAACGTTTAAACATTAAATGAAATCGGTGACATTGACACCAATGAAACGCGCGGTCAAGTTCTCCAGCCGCCCAGCCGGGAGGCCAGCGCACAGTAAAAGTCAAGGAATGGATGAGGGTTGTCGTAGCGCTTGTGGTAAGAGAGCGGAAGACAACTCTGAGCTGATGCAACTGACAATAGCTGTTTCGACAGAGCTGATCAATGTGTATTGCAAAGGTGACGGACTCCTGATCTAATATGATGCCAAGATCTCGAACAGTGATGGAATCGGTGAAGTGTGGGAACTCAGAGGCAAGAGGTGATAGATCAATCTTAGCAAGCTGTTAACGCGTGCCCAGCCAGATGAATTGGGTCTTAGGCAGGCTGAGTCGCAAGGGGTTCAGCGACATTCAATTAAACAAACCTCAAGGACATCCAGCGCCTGACTCATTCCCCGGACTATGGAAGCGGCATCGGATGCCAGGCATTTGCGTATAAATTACTCTACCTTCGAAAGTAGCCTACAGGGGCAAAAATCCCTATTGTCCATGTAGTCGACGCCAATGATGAAAGGTAACAAATTAAGAAACTACCGAATATACAGACGACTGATAGACGTAAGAATAGAGTCTATACAGACGATGGATAAGCGACCGAAGGAGATGTATTGTATAAGTTGATTAAGCAAAGGCCAAAACGTCATTGATATTAATTTCCTGTGCTTTCCTTATCCTTCTTCATTTTTTATGGGTTGCCGCTTTTGTGCTTTCTTCTGCAGACGTCTGCCTCATCATTCTCGGTTTTCTCTGTGTGACTCAGCGAGTATTCGGTTGGCTAGTTAACCAGATCGTCTGTCTGTACACGTATCTGTCTGTTTGCACCTTGTATATATATATATATATATATATAATAGCCTATATAATGAAACGGTTCAGAGACTGGCATCTACTATTCTTCACTTTGCTTCAGCAGTTGCCAACTGCTTGATTTGACCTTGTGCATCGACAAACTGTTCAATGCTGATTTTCCTAAATTCTTCCTCAATGCTCTCTGTGGAAATAGCTGAATGGAGTAAATTACATTAAGATAATTCATGGAGCTAATAAGCAAACGCGCAACAATGCAGAACAATACTACCATTAATAAACAATAGGCCTACTTGCAGCAATAGTAAACTACACACATAATGATGAGAACTAGGCATACTCACAAATTGAACAATGCATGCCGCCACCCGATCCATTATCTAACGACCATCATTTGCATACAGGTATAAAGCATTCTATCCATTAATGCCTAAATGATAGGTCGTTGGCTGTTATTTAGTCAAACATAAAACAGACAGTTGCTAAGCGAGATGGGGATCAGCCTAACTGCAAATTTGAATGTGTCTGTCAAGCATGAAAACACGACAAGGAAGATCATTGGACCGGAACGATTATGAAAAGGAAAAATCGAACCACGAATCAGCGGAACTGACTCGTGCCATGAAACAGTTCAGCTCATCATCGCTTCGTTACATTTTGAGATACACGATGCAATGCCTGATGTAGGCCGACTTGTCTTCATGCCATCCAGTCACCGTATCCCATGTATGGAGAACTCTTATTCAGCGCTAACACGCCATCTCAATCAAGGCTGAACAGAGTAGCTCTTCAGTAACAAGCTTTGAAACATGAGACACTTTTTGAATTCCTCTTATAACCACAATAAAATACTTTGCGTTAGAATTCATTTAATAGCCTTTAAGTTCATCTCTTTGTAACCAGCAGAATTGATCACTGCAAGCAGCGCTGTTCTGGCTGTTCTTCCTTGCGTCATAATGGTGCGTTTAAATCGAATTTTTCGCTATATACCAACATTTTAACCAGTTTCAGCTTACATGCACAAAGTTCTTTACTGGCCGCATAGTGATGGCAATGATGATGATGATGATGATGATGATGACGACGACGAGGAAGATGATAATGACAACGACGACGATAACGACCATGACGATGACGATTACGACGATGACGACGATGATGATGATGACGATGACGATGACGATGACAGCCATGATCATGATCATCATGATCATGATGATGATGTTTTCAGTTCTGAGGCTGGCCAATTGACTTTATTGTCACCTGGGGATGAGATGAGCAAAGTGGTTTTCCGTTGCCGTCCTCACAGACAATGTTATTGCAGGTGAGCCACTAGTCCAGTGTCGCTATGCAGTAGCATGATGCAGATTAGAACCTGCGACCCTCCGGTTACAAGGTACAGAACTAACCGTTACACCACCACGTACCTTGTCAACATAACAGACGCATTCGGGTAATTTTATTTACTAAGGCAAAGCGACAAATTATGTATTTACCTTGAGGAGATTGAAGACAGCATAAAAGATTAGGAACAAAATTCGAAGTAAACGAGAGGCCTGGGGCATGCAATTTGGGTGTAGGGCTGATAATAATTATACATGTAAGTGTGACACAGATATACAATTATTGTCCTCTAAACATAGATCACTTTGGTAGATTGCATAACTAAAAAACACCATCGAATGAAACGCTCTGTAGTCTGTACAATTGGTGAAGGGCGCTACAAAAGTTACCAAAAGACTTCAGTTCCATTGCATGACTGCGTCTCTGAGACTCTTCAATGTTACTGTTCCTCTGAGTAGAGGGCGTTCTCCTCCTTTTCCACGTCTTCTCCTACTCCAGAGGCCCATCCCAGACCATATGAAGTGCGCAGGGACCAAACCAGATCGGTCGCTTCGATATGACTAGAGGTATGGAGGAGGGCACATGTGTCTCTCTTAGTGAACATATTATAATCGGAGAGGAGAAGACGCAGAGCCTCTCAATTTGGCCGTCAAGGGGTCAACCATGACCTCTCGATTTAGGACTATGCTATTTGCATCTGCTGCCCTCGCTCTTCGTTCTGGATTTCGGCGCAGATAAAATGTCAGACCGTACATGCACAAATCCACAAACACAACGACGATTCTGTCACAGTGTTAAAACTAATGTGGCCCAACTCTTCGAAATATATTATTATTATTAGTGGAAATAGTGGAGGTAGTAGTATTGGTGGGAGTGGTAGTGGAATGGAAAAGAGTAGTAGTAGTAGTGGAAGTGGGTTGAAGTAATCATCATCATCATCATCATCATCATCATGTGAAAGGCCTGACATCATGATTTCTCACCGAAATATACAGTATGTGACACGCAAAAATACAGAAGTTAGAATAGCGCTTTGTTCTGATAAGGTTCGCTATGGTATTCCTAGATCATTATCGTTTTTTTATGTTGATTTTGTTATTATAAGATTAATAACTGAATCACCTCAAATGCACTGTCTCGTGAAGACTAGCAACACATCTATTATAATAATGATCTCACAAATCGCATTGTATGGCATTTATGAATTTATATAGCACTGCTCACATCAGTGGTCATTCAGTAGAGCTCCTAGTGCAAAAACTCCGTGGGTATAAAGTGGCTTTGAGGAGGAAGAAGGACGTAGGAATAGACCCGGAAAGAATGATAGTACGCAGGGATAAGGGAAGGCATTTTATAGGGAGGGCTCAATGGTGGTAAAAGATATAGATTGGGCCAAAGGTGGTCCTGTATGCTGCCTGGTATTATAAGCCACACTTTGTTTCAACACTTTATGCCTATGAGATGCAAATGCAGCTATAGTAAACGTGTCTGTTTTGAGCAGACATTAGACAGTTATCGTGTTGAAGATGCACCAGCGAACAGCCTTTTGCAGTAAACAACACGAACGAGAGAGCTTAATGGCGAGAAATTCTCCGATAAACTTCCCTTCTTTATATAGACCAACGTGTTCTGAATCGGCAATACTCTGCGTGTAATGTTCATCGGACGAGATAGCAGATTTAATGGCGCTAAATGTTTTTTATACCGCCTGCTTTCATGCTATACATCGATCGATTCATAGAAAGGCTGTCTAATAAAGTACACATTATTGTGGGTAGAATTTTCGTTCAGAATGTTGGTTAACATAAATTGCCTAGGTGTGACGCGAGACGCACATGTAAATGGTGAGCTGTTTCACCGTTTTGCTATTTGTTCCTGAACAATCAACGTTTCCTGCTTACTAAGCTCATGTTACAATATCCTCGTATATGAAGCATTGTAGACATTGTTAAGCTTTCGGGAGGACCAGAAAACGCAATGCTTTCACACTCATAATCTACACATACATATAAAAAATATACTAACATAGGCTACGCATATGGCATTTTAGCTACATTATACAGCACCACACATCATCCATGCATGAGTATATACATACATACATACATCCAATAACATACATACAATGAAACAGTGCTAGTGTCGAAACTCCTCCATGGAAGACTTCATAGTAACCACCATTTAAAATTAATAACATTGACAGTTTTATTAGTCTTTCTAACCGCAACCAATTCGACGACTATTTTAAATTGGTGCTCAAAAAGTCATTCTTTGGCTTCGACGCACTCACGAATCTACACTGCTTCCTGTTTGTCACCGACCACCTCTGCAAAACTGTTCATAAATGACGTCACAATGACGCCGAATGCAGCAGCGAACAGCTCAAAATTTCAAAAACTGCTGTCCGTAGCGGCAAGATAAAAATCTGTTGAACTTCCTAAAATTTATGAATATTTCGCAAGAGTCGCTTTTCTCCACTCATTACACAAACACACCTAGACCGACATACATACATACACGTAGGCATACATGCATGCATACATACGTACAAACAGGCATGCATATATAAACATAATCATGTAGGCTTTTATACGCATACATCGGCCTAGCGTATCTCCTATCTCCCTGTGTCATGCGTGCGCCAACGATGAGACCTCAACAATACGTCTCCAAGCAGCTCTGTATCTGGCTTTATCCACCGCTTATACATATATACATATGCTTATACATACACATATATGCATGTATGAGCATACATATACATGTATGCAAACAAAAGTAAATAGATATGATACACACATTACTCGATCGATAGTGATTCTTCGATCTAGTGGTTTGATGGGTAGGTGCATAGTCTTCGACCAGAGAGTAACTGCTCCTTCACACTCTCATCGATCGTCTCTCCATACTTTAGATGCGACTTCTTCATACAAAGACTTGAACACGATTCCTCCTGTCAACTATAAACAGGAATTTCTTGATTTGGTTCTACGTCTGTGCGGGGGCTCGCCGTTGTTGACAATTCTACTTTTCAGTGCAAATTGCTTCTGTCATTGCTCTTCTCTATGTAATTAAATTAGACGCAGTGGTGTGAAGGTATGTTCAGAGCTTTGTAACCTGAGGGTAGGAACCTCGAATCTACCTCAAACCACTGCGTCGCGGCCCTGTACAAGTTGCTCACCTATAATTGTCTGTGAGGACGGCAACGGGAAGCTACTGCTCTCACCTCATACCTAGGTGACATATTGAGCTTCGGGCAGAGAACTAATTCTCCTCCTCCTCCGCCTCCGCCTCCTCCGCCTCCTCTTCCTCCTCTTCCTCCTCCTCCTCCTCATCATCATCATCACCAACTACCACTACTACCATTATGCTGATCAACGCGTATACATAGTGGCGCAGGCAACGCTCATGTGATATACCTAAGAATCGCCATTGCAAAATATTCTGATGGCACACGCATCCACGCATGCAGGGGTGTAACAAGCGGGGAGGCAGAGGGACACCGGACCCCACTAGTTTCAAAATTGGGGGTCTAAGCCCCTCCAGTTTTAGTGCTGTGTGCCCCTCATGTGTCCTCCCATGTGCCCCCAAATCAGTTCTTTTGTATGTTTCTCCAATGGCTTTTTAATATGACTTTTGTTAAGATAATTTGTGCCCCCATTTTTCAAATTTCTGGGGGGGGGGCAAAATTCAAAAAGTGGGGGGCAAATTTTTTTTTTGCGCTAATATTTTATAAATTATGCCCCCACTTTTCAAAACCTTGCTACACCTCTGCACGCATGCATGCATACATGTGCGTATACCATAGTTTCATTCATGCATTTACATATATAGCAATCACTGTGACTGGCGTAGACTTTTAATACTTGTAATCGACAGCCTCTGCTGCCACATAATATATAGTAGGGTACCTCACACACGGCGACGTGGCGACGTCGTAGCCCAAACAGAGCTTGTCACAGCGTACGTACGTGCGCGTGTGCTGTTTGCTTCAATGTCGACGCGCATAATATCAATAGAATTGGTGGGGCCTCCTCCGTCGCCGCCTTTTCAGCGCAGTCTCCTGGGTTCAGGTTTAGACTGGAATTCAGGACCTGGCAATTCATCACGACCAGTCACCGAGGAATTGTCCCACGCGCTCTGCTGCCTTGTTTTTGTCGTTGTACCATCGGCAGAGGTGTCGTCTAAGTGCATGCGACCTTTGAGCTGAGGAGTTGCCTAATAAACTATACATGACTGGGCCGCAACGCTCGTGGGCAACGACATTTTAGAGGCAGATGTGCCTCCTCCTAAATTATACCTTTTATGTGTCCATTAATGTGCTCATAAATCCACAGGAAGCGTTTTTGAATCCAGGTTCATCGTTTTGCGTCGATTATATACCTCTACATTGACAAAGTACCTGAGATTTATACAACCTAAACTTCCATAGCAATAATTTTCACTAAATACATAATAGCCCAATCTTAACTCCCGTTGATATATATATATACATAAATATACATCGTAATATAGTTTTAGCCGAATGAAATAACGCTGTATACACGAGTAAACATTAAAAACTGCATAATCATAATAGCACTATACAACTTCATAACGGCAACGCCTTGACACTGTGCTAAGTGACGCAATGCTGTACATAATAATCTGATGTCAAATACTTCTGTTGAGTTATCTGAAGGTTCCAGTTACTACGATCCTCTCCCATTATAACCACTTGGTATGTAGGCCTATCAGGTTTCAGTAACTTATATCAGGAATGGTTTACATCGCGCAGGCACGGAGATGGAACGCCCAAAGACTGCTTCGTCTATCCGGCTGTCTGCCTCCCTGTGTGCCTGTTTGTTTGCTTGTCCGCCTGTCTGTCTGCCTGTCTGTCTGCCTGTCTGCTTTGCCTGCTTGTTTGCCTATAAACGTATTTCTTATGAAAGTCCACGTCTGGAGAAGTATAATGGCTGTCATTACGGCGTCACCAACTGCATGCCGAGTTGCACGTCACTCTACCGAAGGGCGTTCGGAGACTTTGATTTCCCGGAAGGTCAATCAGACGCTGTACTGATCGGCCAAACCATCACCGCAGAAATCATAACACGCGGCAGAGACTATTTGAAAACTGGCAGCGACCGAAAGGAAGGACAGAGGGTGGAGTACAATGCATGGGATAACAAAGAAACGGGGAAACGTGTATGGGTGCTTATGACCATCTACGGTAGCCACCATTGTTGTCCGGTATTTTAATCGAATTAGACACTTCTGTGTTTGTTTAAATGAACTAGAAAGAGCTCTGATACACGCATTAGATGTAGACGAAAGAAATGAATCGAGATCACGTCGTGAGGAGATTCAAAGCCAAGAACAGACTTCGAAGGGGAAACGAAGAGGAGGCTGACGAGAGGAGGACCAGGACAGATGATCATCGGTTAGAAGATGACGACGGATGGTTATGGAAAGGTTAAGTAAGAAGAACAGCGAGAGGAGTGACGACGTCGGACATTTGAATCTGCTCATTCGAGGAGGGAGAACCAGTTGAAGAAGAAGTAATGGACACGGCATTAACGAATCGTTTGGGTGTGCTGTTCCAGTATCCATAACGATATCTGTGGGTAGCGCTCTTATCTCTTATCCGCCTGCATGTCTAGATAGCTATGTCTGTCTGCATTCATTTGAGTGTTTTGTCTGCAATGTGTTGCACGGTGGCTAATCGGTTAGAGCGGTCGGCCCGTAACACACAGTGTGCGCTGAGTGAGAGGGTTTGACCCTCGTCCGAAGCGTCAGTCACTGTGCTGCAGGGACCTTGACCTTGACCTTGACCTTGCTTGGTCCTTCGCGCACAATAATTATAGCTCTGCAGTATAACTGCAATTGCACCGTCGAGGCGTGTGCACTTCTGAGAGCAAAACATGTTGGAAGAAGGCAGATATCAAATTTCAAGAATTTCAATTTTAATGTATCCTTGGCCATCCGCTTCTGTTCTCACTATGCGACTCTTCTCATCCAACGTCCGTTTTCATTTGACCTGCCTTTGACTGCGTCCTCATATGTCTGCGTCTGCCTGTCTGTCTGCGTCATTCTCTGTTTCTCTGTTTGTCTCTGTGTGTCTTTAGACTTCTTTATCTCTTCCTACATGTGCGTGTGTCTATCCCACGACCTCTGTCTATAATTTGTTATTGCCCTTGTCCTTCACTCTGTCTTTTTATATCTGTCTAGCTGACCGCATCTGTGCGGTTCTGTCTCTGTCTCTTCGTCTGTCTATGTCTCTGTGTCTGTCCCTCAGTCTCTCACTTTCTCCTTCTCTGTGTCTCTCTATCTGTCTCTCTCTCGTCCATCACCCATCCTTCGACTAACCTCAGACAGCCTCTAACTGTTCGTCTATCTGTCATTGTCCGTCTCCGTATATCTGTCTCCGTGTCTCCTTCTCTGTGTCTCTGTCTCTCTCTGTCTCTTTGTCTCTCTGTCTCTGTCTCTGTCTCTCTCTCTCTCTCGTCCATCACCAGGCCTTCGACTAACCTCAGACAGCCTCTAACTGTTCGTCAACACCACACGATGTCTGGAACAGATTGGGAAAGGACCCAAAGGGAAGAGGAAGAAGCGTCGTTGGGACGAGGCTGCTGTCGCAGGTACAACGACCCGAAGGAGGTTCAGAGCGACAACGAAGGAAGAAGGCGTCTGGCGTTCATTACCTTAAACTGAGGCGATGGAACGCGCCTCCTTGATGCAGGTAGCATCGGACGATGATTGGCTGCGCTTCCAACGGTAATCTATTATGGATGTGCGTGTCTGTCATGACGTCGAGCTGCGAGGCAATGAGGGCAAAAATTCATATGAGTGTCGCTGCCGATATTATATCCCTACACATATTGTATATATATATCATATATATATTCATTATATATCATATATATATACTAAACATATTGTATGTACAGGGTGACACAAAAGTTCGTTCACCGTTTTCAAACTTAAATATCTATGTCAAAATTATTCCAATTTCCTTAATATTTTTCAAGCGTTTACATGAGTCACATATTAAATTTTCCTGAAAATTTTAAGTCGAACGTGCGTTAAATAACGTGACAGTGTATACAGCGGCGCGCGAGGTGCATTTCTGGTTCGTGCCTGTATGTGAGGTCACAATTATTCGTGCCGCTTCGATGATGATGACGAGTTCTCTGCCCGAAGGCAGGTCCAATTGGCTCTACGCCACCCGGGGATGAGATGATTTACAAGTGGTTACCCGTTGTCATCCTCACAGACAATAATGGGTGAGCAACTTGTGCAAGTTCGCTACGCAGTGACTCGAGGTGGGTTTGTACCTGCGCTCCTCCGAACGCAAGGCACCGAACATCCCACCACTACACCATGCCGCTTCAATGAGTAAAAATATGAGCATCAACGCTGGACTGTGGAAGACTGGTCCAATGTTTTGTTCACCGATGAGTCGCTGTTCAATGAGTTTTATGTACCGAATGCACTAAACGCTACTGTTTGGGTTTCACAGGAGTAGAATGTTCCGTCTGCCCCACAGACGATGTTTAGTCGATCCTTAGAAAACGCATTTTTAAAACGGTGAGCAAACTTTTGTGTCACCTCACATAATATATATATATATATACATTTAATAAGTATGTGTATATATAATAAATATATATTAACGCAGACGTAAACTCACCAACATGTAAGCGCACATTTTCATATACTCAAAAATCACATAGATGTGTAGTACCATGTACACAAACCTGTCTTTACGCCATTATGTAAAACTTCATATTATAATGGCGTATATATATATATATATCGCATCCATTAAGTTCTCTGTAAATAATCAATTACCTGTAGACATTATTAAATACAATTTATGCATAATTTTTACACGTACGTATAACATGTCATAAATAAAATATGTATATGTATATGCATACATATACATGTATACATGTATATGTATACATATAAAATGTAGATGATCGAACCAATTACTTCCCTCGTAGATATGCGTGGCTCAACGTCATAATGTCGGGATCATAGAAATGCCAGAACACATTCAAAGCAGCTCAGATATAAAGGCGTTGCGCGCATTGTGGTCCATTCCAAAGGACTTCAACACGCACGCGCGATCAGACGCATGGATCTTTAGACTACAAAGGCCACCGTCACACCTGTATATATACACAGTTACCTGGATTCCTTTTAAGTCAAAGACAATGCTAAGATAATAACAATAGGCGTGTGCGGTGGAAGTAATTTGTTATTCTATTCGGTACAGGAGTTATTGGATGTTAGAATGCCAACACAAAGGTCATGTGGGTCGATCTAATCAACCAAATCCAAATGCTCAAAACTTTAAATCTTGTTTGATCTAATTAAAATTAATCTTGCGTTATCCAATCCAATAGCATTTTATTTAATATGACAGATATTATTGAATTCAATCAGATCAGATCTGATATTATCTTATCTAAGCTGATCTATTCTTATTAATACGATTTGATCCAGTCGAACACTATCAAATCTAGAAAGGACGAGCTATTTCCAGTTCGAATCCGATGAAGATACCGTATACAGAAATATTTAGTGTGACTTATATTGGTTGAAAAACTTGGTAACATACCAGATAGTAGGCCTAGGCAAGCACGAGGGTAACGTAATAAGCGTTTATTAGAAGGAGGGGGTGCATCATTCCATGACCTAGCGAAGGAAAGGAGGTAACTCATAATGTAATCTTTTAGTCTCGAAGAAACTGAGTGAGTAAGTGTGATCCCTCATACTCTTGTTGTGCAATAAGGGAGTAATTTCCGATATATTTATCCAATCGCTGCAAAAGTCTTTCTAACGGCGAATAGTGAGTTGGTGAATGGGTCGTCGGAGTCAGAAGGGAGCATTTCACATTGTCGATAAAGCATTCGTTTAACTATTATGTTGTGGTTTGAAAGACATCTTTTATTGCGCGTTTAAAAATATTCACTGCAATTGATATAATATGTTGCTTACGCCGCAACTTTAAAGGTAAAAAATACTTGTAGACCTTTTATGGCTACTCAGAGAGCCATTTGGCGTCATAATTAACGGCGATAAAGTGTTGCCAGCCACCGGAAAATAACTTCTAATGAACAGTACACACTATTAACAGATTGAACACTCTTCACTAAACAAAATCCTTGGATCAGTCAGTATAAGTATATTTATGACAACTCTTCTTTCTGAGCCAGTCTAGAGGTGAACTCGCATCATACGACCGAGCATGTAAATGGCTCATAACAACTATACCCATGAAAGAATTGTTCAACATTCCTGCCTAATAACCGAGATTCGAACTGACACGCTTTGTGTCACAAACCATGCGCTCTTACCAATTAGGTCGCATACCTAGTCGTATACCTATTTTCCAGTGCTAGGTTTGCATACCGGACTTATTGGTCGTGTCCAACCAGCAATCGAAATAAGTGCTCCACCAACTTCAATCAGCCATTGAAAGGACAATTCCATACATTTCCACGGTAAACAAGTTAATACAATTTATCAAAGTGATAAAATAAAGCACAGTGATCCGCCGCGAATGGTTTGCTCTCTCTTCTACCTATGTGAACGCGTTTTTCTGTTTCAAACCCTGATTTTAAGACACGCACAATCCTCAGATGAGCCTGTTACCAAACATTGCAAACCATACGAAAATATCACCCCATTGTTTTGCTGCAGTTCTTGGTGGAACATTTATTGACCAAGGTAAATAATAAATCAACGTCGTCAGGTTACCTTCTGCGGGAAACTATATTGCTTCAGAATTGAGAAGGAATTTCCGCTCACAAGGACAAAAGATATTGATCCGTTGGGGAAACGTTAAGGAGAAAGACGTTGTGGATATTTATAGGCAAGGCGAAGTCATAATTCAGAATTAATAAGTGGAGGAGTTTTCTTCTAGAAGACGACGGACATATTGAAATCGAGACACTCAGACTAAGAGACGAATTTAAGATATTTAAGAGATATAGAAGAGATTATTATTCAGGAGTTACCAGAACTAGAGATTCTCATCAATAGAAAATTATAGTTTCAGAGAAAGTGACAATGCGCTTGACCAGTAGCTGATTAAGACTGAGTGGTCAGCGAGTCCTGCAAATGGTCGTTCTTGAAGTGCACTACTGGTCATATCGCTTCAGGCGCCATTTTAGGCTTCATCTTCGACGGTTTCTGAATTGCTTAGAGACCGAGCTGTCAATCATTCGCCACAAATTCATATATTGCCAGGAACTAAAGACCAGCCAAGGACTACGGCAACAGAGTGTATAGCGACCGGACATAAATGATGAGATATCAAAATTATCTTAATCCAAGACTTATAGTTGTTGTCACAGGAATTTTTGACACCACTATATATATAAAAATATATATACACGCACTATATTAATATAAGTAATAATCGCCGATACTGTTTGACCATTAATGACCATTTTAATTGAAAATTTGTATAGCACCATTATGAGAACCAATGAGATGCGTTTTCTGCGCTAGCCCATACCGTGATGCTAAACGAGTTGAAGAGAGTCTCACCAATAGGAAGGACTCTCCAAAGATACATTTTAATGCATAATAATAATAATAATAATAATAATAATATTATTATTATTATTTTAATTATTATTGAAATTATTATCGTTATTATTATTATCAAAACTATTGTCTTGAATATTTTTACTTTCATTATTATAATCATAATTATTATCATCATTTTTATAATTATTATGATTATTACTTATAAATACTATTATTATAATTATTCTTAGCATTTTTTTACTATTATTATCATCATCATCATCTTCATCATCATCTTCATCATCATCTTCACCATATACAATGCCAAAATGGTGCACATAACTGTGTGCCAGCACTAAACATGCACAATGCTACACTTCACCATCTTGATAATTTTATTGTCAACTTTTCGATGTTCAGAAGTGCGCATATTGAAGCCGGACAAGCACCCAGAGATGTAAGCTGACCGGAAGAGGTAAGACTTCGGTCATAGAGATATATACATAAAGTCTCGCTTTGAGAAGTTTGACCATGAGGCGGCAGAAAGTTCCAGATGGAGACACTTCATCACCAATCGAAACTAGTGCTCCTATCATCCTTGAGCCCAGTCCATCTACGAAGCTGACCATGCACGAGTCGTATACAAACTGGCTGTTGTGAGGTCAGTCTTTAATTAAGAACCATTGTGTACAGTCTATTCGATGATACTAAGGCTGGACGTCGTTCAACGCAGAAAGCGAGCGTTGCTTAAAACTGGTTCTGAGCTTCATTTCCTTCGTGATACGATATTTTATCGTTGTTCAAATTGGCCCTGCGCAGTGCATCCGCTGTCGTCTGCTTTAAATAAAAATGATCTACGATGTCATGACTATAGAACTACATCGTAAATTACCTATTATGGCGCATACCTGGTTCACGGCGCATCGTTTATCTAGCGCCCTATAATTTTATGGGCACCTATAAAGGGCTGGAGGACTGCTTGGATCGACTCCTAAACGGAGTTATGTCCCTACGAGGAAGACAGGGTCGGTGAAATAAAGCGCTATTTTCTGTCTATTCTGGCCGTTCCCTCGGCCCGGAATTAATGTTCCCGTGGTATTAAGTGGGTCAATAATCCCGCCATAGATTCTAGACGCAGGGATAAATGATCGAAGATGGCTGAGCGACGCAATGACTGCTGAGGCGGAGCGAGATCAGCTCGCGTGGAATTTATTCCATCCTCTTACGGCAGGCATAAGCCTAAAATATAATTTTCGCATAAGGAGATGGCGGCGGATGGTCGGTCGGTCTTTTGGTCTGTCGGTCTGCCTGCCTGTCTGTCTGTCTGTCTGTCGTTGAATGCATCTTTCGTTCTCCTGATCTGTGCCTCCATCCGACACATTTCATATCGATCTGGGATTTGAAATCGGTTCATCGAGACACGACGAAAAGGCAATTTTCGCGAGAATTGCTCTGCCTTCCACACCCGCCTCATCTCTGTCTAAGCTTCTAACTCTCTCATTTCTTTAACTCTCCCCTTTTTCTAAATCTTCTCTTCCCCTAATTCTTCCCTTCTTCCGTCTTTACTGTATACCACTCAACCCTTCATCGCAGTCGATTGCTTCTATGCGAGCGCGTATGCGTATGTGTGCCTGTGTGTGTGTATGCGTATGTGTGCCTGTGTGTGTGTATGCGTATGTGTGCCCGTGTGTGTGTATGCGTATGTGTGCCTGTGTGTGTGTATGCGTATGTGTGCCTGTGTGTGTGTATGCGTATGTGTGCCCGTGTGTGTGTATGCGTATGTGTGCCTGTGTGTGTGTGTATGCGTATGTGTGCCTGTGTGTGCCTGTGTGTGTATGCGTATGTGTATGCGTATGTGTATGCGTATGTGTGCCTGTGTGTGTGTATGCGTATGTGTGCCTGTGTGTGCGTATGCGTATGTGTGCCTGTGTGTGTGTATGTGTGTGTATGCGTATGTGTGGCTGTGTGTGTGTGCGTATGTGTACGCCCATGTGCTCGGGTGTATGTCTTCGTAACTGTGTGCTGTCTGTATCGTCTAGTTTTGCTTCTCCCTTGACATCCCGTTCTTCTCCCTTAGCGAACTGAAGCAGAGAAACACAGAGATTGAAACACATACAAAAGCAGGTAAATAAATAGATGGAAGACGTACACAGCGGCAGAAATGGAAACAGACTGAAGGACATGGTGAAGCAGAGAAAGAATGGGACGAAGAGCAATCATTCAGTAAACGAAACAATGACATTAAACGCTCCACATTCAACAGATAGACAGACTGTCTGTTCTGCACCCGAATAATACCTGTCTGAATCTCAAGTCTCAGGTCTTTCTATCCGTCAGTATATTTTTATATCTAGCCGGCTGTAACTGTCATTCTATTATAAGGGGGACCCTGATAACAGAATAAAAATTTTGTCCTTTGAGGGTTCTGTTAGTCTCTATTGACTCCTAACTAATTGTCAACATTTTGTACTTGTGTTTGTTATTTGGAGACAATAAAACACGCTTGGTTATGGTTATGTCTATGGTTATGGCTATGGCTATGATTATGGTTATGGTTGTGGTTATGGTTATGGTTATGTCTATGCCTATGGTTATATGCATGTCAGCCAATGTTTGTTAATATGTTGATTTAGACACTTGGGGCGCAAGTGGGTGGTGGTGTTTGGAAGGGCTGTTAGGGGCGAATGAGGTGGCAGATAGAAGGTATTGATAAGACGTTTGATTGCTTGTATTAGGACAGTTGCTGCTCTGACTTCCGAAGGATACAGACGGTCGTTTTATATTTTAATTTTTGTACACTAGTTTAGGCACTGTATTTTATGTTGTGAATAAAGAAAATTGAGAAAACAAGAAGACGTGTCTCGATCCTTGTAGTTTGGTAAGCTTAACTCAAGGAAAAGAAAGTTGAAGTTTACATTTGGTGGCAGCGGCGGGATACGAAAAGATAGCATCAAGGATAAAAAGGATTGAAGGGTTAGGATACGAAAAGAAAGTATCAAGGATTAAAAGAATCAAGGATCAAGATACGAAAAGAAAGTATCAAGGATTAAAGAATCAAGGATCAGGATACGAAAAGAAAGCATCAAGGATAAAAAGGATTGAAGGGTCAGGATACGAAAAGAAAGTATTAAGGATAAAAAGGATTGAAGGGTCAGGATACGAAAAGAAAGTATCAAGGATTAAAAGAATCAAGGATCAAGATACGAAAAGAAAGTATCAAGGATTAAAGAATCAAGGATCAGGATACGAAAAGAAAGCATCAAGGATAAAAAGGATTGAAGGGTCAGGATACGAAAAGAAAGTATCAAGGATAAAAAGGATTGAAGGGTCAGGATACGAAAAGAAAGTATCAAGGATAAAAAGGATTGAAGGGTCAGGATACGAAAAGAAAGTATCAAGGATTAAAGAATCAAGGATCAGGATACGAAAAGAAAGCATCAAGGATAAAAAGGATTGAAGGGTCAGGATACGAAAAGAAAGTATCAAGGATAAAAAGTATTGAAGGGTCAGGATACGAAAAGAAAGTATCAAGGATTAAAGAATCAAGGATCAGGATACGAAAAGAAAGTATCAAGGATAAAAAGGATTGAAGGGTCAGGATACGAAAAGAAAGTATCAAGGATAAAAAGGATTGAAGGGTCAGGATACGAAAAGAAAGCATCAAGGATAAAAAGGATTGAAGGGTCAGGATACGAAAAGAAAGTATCAAGGATTAAAGAATCAAGGATCAGGATACGAAAAGAAAGCATCAAGGATAAAAAGGATTGAATGGTCAGGATACGAAAAGAAAGTATCAAGGATAAAAAGGATTGAAGGGTCAGGATACGAAAAGAAAGTATCAAGGATTAAAAGAATCAAGGATCAAGATACGAAAAGAAAGTATCAAGGATTAAAGAATCAAGGATCAGGATACGAAAAGAAAGCATCAAGGATAAAAAGGATTGAAGGGTCAGGATACGAAAAGAAAGTATCAAGGATAAAAATGATTGAAGGGTCAGGATACGAAAAGAAAGTATCAAGGATAAAAAGGATTGAAGGGTCAGGATACGAAAAGAAAGTATCAAGGATTAAAGAATCAAGGATCAGGATACGAAAAGAAAGCATCAAGGATAAAAAGGATTGAAGGGTCAGGATACGAAAAGAAAGTATCAAGGATAAAAAGGATTGAAGGGTCAGGATACGAAAAGAAAGTATCAAGGATTAAAAGAATCAAGGATCAAGATACGAAAAGAAAGTATCAAGGATTAAAGAATCAAGGATCAGGATACGAAAAGAAAGCATCAAGGATAAAAAGGATTGAAGGGTCAGGATACGAAAAGAAAGTATCAAGGATAAAAAGGATTGAAGGGTCAGGATACGAAAAGAAAGTATCAAGGATTAAAGAATCAAGGATCAGGATACGAATAGAAAGTATCAAGGATAAAAAGGATTGAAGGGTCAGGATACGAAAAGAAAGTATCAAGGATTAAAGAATCAAGGATCAGGATACGAAAAGAAAGTATCAAGGATAAAAAGGATTGAAGGGTCAGGATACGAAAAGAAAGTATCAATGATTAAAAGAATCAAGGATCAAGATACGAAAAGAAAGTATCAAGGATTAAAGAATCAAGGATCAGGATACGAAAAGAAAGTATCAAGGATAAAAAGGATTGAAGGGTCAGGATACGAAAAGAAAGTATCAAGGATAAAAAGGATTGAAGGATCAAGATAAGAAAAGAAAGTATCAAGGATTAAAGAATCAAGGATCAAGATACGAAAAGAAAGTATCAAGGATTAAAGAATCAAGGATCAGGATACGAAAAGAAAGTATCAAGGATTAAAGAATCAAGGATCAAGATACGAAAAGAAAGTATCAAGGATAAAAAGGATTGAAGGGTCAGGATACGAAAAGAAAGTATCAAGGATAAAAAGGATTGAAGGGTCAGGATACGAAAAGAAAGTATCAAGGATTAAAGAATCAAGGATCAGGATACGAATAGCAAGTATCAAGGATAAAAAGGATTGAAGGGTCAGGATACGAAAAGAAAGTATCAAGGATTAAAGAATCAAGGATCAGGATACGAAAAGAAAGTATCAAGGATAAAAAGGATTGAAGGGTCAGGATACGAAAAGAAAGTATCAAGGATAAAAAGGATTGAAGGGTCAGGATACGAAAACAAAGTATCAAGGATTAAAGAATCAAGGATCAGGATACGAAAAGAAAGCTTCAAGGATAAAAAGGATTGAAGGGTCAGGATACGAAAAGAAAGTATCAAGGATAAAAAGGATTGAAGGGTCAGGATACGAAAAGAAAGTATCAAGGATTAAATGAATCAAGGATCAAGATACGAAAAGAAAGTATCAAGGATTAAAGAATCAAGGATCAGGATACGAAAAGAAAGCATCAAGGATAAAAAGGATTGAAGGGTCAGGATACGAAAAGAAAGTATCAAGGATAAAAAGGATTGAAGGGTCAGGATACGAAAAGAAAGTATCAAGGATTAAAGAATCAAGGATCAGGATACGAAAAGAAAGTATCAAGGATAAAAAGGATTGAAGGGTCAGGATACGAAAAGAAAGTATCAAGGATTTAAGAATCAAGGATCAGGATACGAAAAGAAAGTATCAAGGATAAAAAGGATTGAAGGGTCAGGATACGAAAAGAAAGTATCAATGATTAAAAGAATCAAGGATCAAGATACGAAAAGAAAGTATCAAGGATTAAAGAATCAAGGATCAGGATACGAAAAGAAAGCATCAAGGCAAAAAAGGATTGAAGGGTCAGGATACGAAAAGAAAGTATCAAGGATAAAAAGGATTGAAGGATCAAGATAAGAAAAGAAAGTATCAAGGATTAAAGAATCAAGGATCAAGATACGAAAAGAAAGTATCAAGGATTAAAGAATCAAGGATCAGGATACGAAAAGAAAGTATCAAGGATTAAAGAATCAAGGATCAAGATACGAAAAGAAAGTATCAAGGATCAAAGAATCAAGAATCAGGATACGAAAAGAAAGTATCAAGGATAAAAAGGATTGAAGGGTCAGGATACGAAAAGAAAGTATCAAGGATTAAAGAATCAAGGATCAGGATACGAATAGAAAGTATCAAGGATAAAAAGGATTGAAGGGTCAGGATACGAAAAGAAAGTATCAAGGATTAAAGAATCAAGGATCAGGATACGAAAAGAAAGTATCAAGGATAAAAAGGATTGAAGGGTCAGGATACGAAAAGAAAGTATCAAGGATTAAAAGAATCAAGGATCAAGATACGAAAAGAAAGTATCAAGGATTAAAGAATCAAGGATCAGGATACGAAAAGAAAGCATCAAGGATAAAAAGGATTGAAGGGTCAGGATACGAAAAGAAAGTATCAAGGATAAAAAGGATTGAAGGGTCAGGATACGAAAAGAAAGTATCAAGGATTAAAGAATCAAGGATCAGGATACGAAAAGAAAGTATCAAGGATTAAAGAATCAAGGATCAGGATACGAAAAGAAAGTATCAAGGATAAAAAGGATTGAAGGGTCAGGATACGAAAAGAAAGTATCAATGATAAAAAGGATTGAAGGATCAAGATAAGAAAAGAAAGTATCAAGGATTAAAGAATCAAGGATCAAGATACGAAAAGAAAGTATCAAGGATTAAAGAATCAAGGATCAGGATACGAAAAGAAAGTATCAAGGATTAAAGAATCAAGGATCAAGATACGAAAAGAAAGTATCAAGGATTAAAAGAATCAAGGATCAAGATACGAAAAGAAAGTATCAAGGATTAAAGAATCAAGGATCAGGATACGAAAAGAAAGCATCAAGGATAAAAAGGATTGAAGGGTCAGGATACGAAAAGAAAGTATCAAGGATAAAAAGGATTGAAGGGTCAGGATACGAAAAGAAAGTATCAAGGATAAAAAAAATTGAAGGGTCAGGATACGAAAAGAAAGTATCAAGGATTAAAAGAATCAAGGATCAAGATACGAAAAGAAAGTATCAAGGATAAAAAGGATTGAAGGGTCAGGATACGAAAAGAAAGTATCAAGGATTAAAGAATCAAGGATCAAGATACGAAAAGAAAGTATCAAGGATTAAAGAATCAAGGATCAGGATACGAAAAGAAAGCATCAAGGATAAAAAGGATTGAAGGGTCAGGATACGAAAAGAAAGTATCAAGGATAAAAAGGATTGAAGGGTCAGGATACGAAAAGAAAGTATCAAGGATTAAAGAATCAAGGATCAGGATACGAAAAGAAAGTATCAAGGATAAAAAGGATTGAAGGGTCAGGATACGAAAAGAAAGTATCAAGGATTAAAGAATCAAGGATCAGGATACGAATAGAAAGTATCAAGGATAAAAAGGATTGAAGGGTCAGGATACGAAAAGAAAGTATCAAGGATTAAAGAATCAAGGATCAGGATACGAAAAGAAAGTATCAAGGATAAAAAGGATTGAAGGGTCAGGATACGAAAAGAAAGTATCAAGGATTAAAAGAATCAAGGATCAAGATACGAAAAGAAAGTATCAAGGATTAAAGAATCAAGGATCAGGATACGAAAAGAAAGTATCAAGGATAAAAAGGATTGAAGGGTCAGGATACGAAAAGAAAGTATCAAGGATAAAAAGGATTGAAGGATCAAGATAAGAAAAGAAAGTATCAAGGATTAAAGAATCAAGGATCAAGATACGAAAAGAAAGTATCAAGGATTAAAGAATCAAGGATCAGGATACGAAAAGAAAGTATCAAGGATTAAAGAATCAAGGATCAAGATACGAAAAGAAAGTATCAAGGATAAAAAGGATTGAAGGGTCAGGATACGAAAAGAAAGTATCAAGGATTAAAAGAATCAAGGATCAAGATACGAAAAGAAAGTATCAAGGATTAAAGAATCAAGGATCAGGATACGAATAGAAAGTATCAAGGATAAAAAGGATTGAAGGGTCAGGATACGAAAAGAAAGTATCAAGGATTAAAGAATCAAGGATCAGGATACGAAAAGAAAGTATCAAGGATAAAAAGGATTGAAGGGTCAGGATACGAAAAGAAAGTATCAATGATAAAAAGGATTTAAGGATCAAGATAAGAAAAGAAAGTATCAAGGATTAAAGAATCAAGGATCAAGATACGAAAAGAAAGTATCAAGGATTAAAGAATCAAGGATCAGGATACGAAAAGAAAGTATCAAGGATTAAAGAATCAAGGATCAAGATACGAAAAGAAAGTATCAAGGATTAAAGAATCAAGGATCAGGATACGAAAAGAAAGTATCAAGGATAAAAAGGATTGAAGGGTCAGGATACGAAAAGAAAGTATCAAGGATTAAAGAATCAAGGATCGGGATACGAAAAGAAAGCATCAAGGATAAAAAGGATTGAAGGGTCAGGATACGAAAAGAAAGTATCAAGGATTAAAAGAATCAAGGATCAAGATACGAAAAGAAAGTATCAAGGATAAAAAGGATTGAAGGGTCAGGATACGAAAAGAAAGTATCAAGGATTAAAAGAATCAAGGATCAAGATACGAAAAGAAAGTATCAAGGATTAAAGAATCAAGGATCAGGATACGAAAAGAAAGCATCAAGGATAAAAAGGATTGAAGGGTCAGGATACGAAAAGAAAGTATCAAGGATAAAAAGGATTGAAGGGTCAGGATACGAAAAGAAAGTATCAAGGATAAAAAGGATTGAAGGGTCAGGATACGAAAAGAAAGTATCAAGGATTAAAGAATCAAGGATCAGGATACGAAAAGAAAGTATCAAGGATAAAAATGATTGAAGGGTCAGGATACGAAAAGAAAGTATCAAGGATAAAAAGGATTGAAGGGTCAGGATACGAAAAGAAAGTATCAAGGATTAAAGAATCAAGGATCAGGATACGAATAGAAAGTATCAAGGATAAAAAGGATTGAAGGGTCAGGATACGAAAAGAAAGTATCAAGGATTAAAGAATCAAGGATCAGGATACGAAAAGAAAGTATCAAGGATAAAAGGATTGAAGGGTCAGGATACGAAAAGAAAGTATCAAGGATTAAAAGAATCAAGGATCAAGATACGAAAAGAAAGTATCAAGGATTAAAGAATCAAGGATCAGGATACGAAAAGAAAGTATCAAGGATAAAAAGGATTGAAGGGTCAGGATACGAAAAGAAAGTATCAAGGATTAAAAGAATCAAGGATCAAGATACGAAAAGAAAGTATCAAGGATTAAAGAATCAAGGATCAGGATACGAAAAGAAAGTATCAAGGATAAAAAGGATTGAAGGGTCAGGATACGAAAAGAAAGTATCAAGGATAAAAAGGATTGAAGGGTCAGGATACGAAAAGAAAGTATCAAGGATTAAAGAATCAAGGATCAGGATACGAATAGAAAGTATCAAGGATTAAAGAATCAAGGATCAGGATACGAAAAGAAAGTATCAAGGATAAAAAGGATTGAAGGGTCAGGATACGAAAAGAAAGTATCAAGGATTAAAGAATCAAGGATCAGGATACGAAAAGAAAGTATCAAGGATAAAAAGGATTGAAGGGTCAGGATACGAAAAGAAAGTATCAAGGATTAAAAGAATCAAGGATCAAGATACGAAAAGAAAGTATCAAGGATTAAAGAATCAAGGATCAGGATACGAAAAGAAAGCATCAAGGATAAAAAGGATTGAAGGGTCAGGATACGAAAAGAAAGTATCAAGGATAAAAAGGATTGAAGGATCAAGATAAGAAAAGAAAGTATCAAGGATTAAAGAATCATGGATCAAGATACGAAAAGAAAGTATCAAGGATTAAAGAATCAAGGATCAGGATACGAAAAGAAAGTATCAAGGATTAAAGAATCAAGGATCAAGATACGAAAAGAAAGTATCAAGGATTAAAGAATCAAGGATCAGGATACGAAAAGAAAGTATCAAGGATAAAAAGGATTGAAGGGTCAGGATACGAAAAGAAAGTATCAAGGATTAAAGAATCAAGGATCGGGATACGAAAAGAAAGCATCAAGGATAAAAAGGATTGAAGGGTCAGGATACGAAAAGAAAGTATCAAGGATTAAAAGAATCAAGGATCAAGATACGAAAAGAAAGTATCAAGGATAAAAAGGATTGAAGGGTCAGGATACGAAAAGAAAGTTTCAAGGATTAAAAGAATCAAGGATCAAGATACGAAAAGAAAGTATCAAGGATTAAAGAATCAAGGATCAAGATACGAAAAGAAAGTATCAAGGATTAAAGAATCAAGGATCAAGATACGAAAAGAAAGTATCAAGGATTAAAGAATCAAGGATCGGGATACGAAAAGGAAGTTTCAAGAATTAAAGAATCAAGGATCAGGATACGAAAAGAAAGCATCAAGGATTCAAAGAATTAAAGTATCAATAATCAAAAGGATTAAAGTATCAAAGATTAAAGAATCAAGAATCAAAAGGATTAAAATGAATCAAGGATCAAGATACGCATAGGTTTAAAGAAGTGTTTGGATGTGAAATGGAGTAAAGAATCGTTTAGGATTACTGGGAGGTGGACTATACGGATTATACGAGTCAATTGGAGTAATTAAGTTTCTATGTACTGAAAGCCAGAAAAGAAAGATTATTTTCTGAGAGATTACTGACAAGGTATATTTTTTTTTTTCGCACGAAACCAAACCACGTCCAATTGGATAATTGCGAATTTGTTAATATTAGGCAAACAACACCATGTTCAGTTTTAATAAAAATGAGAGTTCGTTAATATTGGTCTAAACAAATAAAATCGCGTTCAATCGATTTAATGAAAACTCGGTAATATTAAACAAACAAAAGCATTTATAATTGGTAATTTGCGAAGTCATTGATAGTAAACATACAAAATGGAGAAATTAAGTAGTGAAAGACGGGAAGAGATTAAGAAAATGTCGTCAGAAAGAATACAAAAGCAGTTAATAAAGGAAGGTTTAATGGAAAGTACGGTTAAGGCTATGTCTCGTACTGAGTTAATGCAAACTTTAGCAGATATGGAAATAGAAAAAGTAGGATTTACAGCTGAAATAGAAGGAGCTGTAGGAGATGTACAGGGACAGGTTGTAGAAAAAGGGTCTGATATACCTATAGAAAAATCGACTATGGTAATGATGATGAATCAACAAGCGGAACAAGTTAGGAAGGAAGAAAGAAAACATCAGCAAGAGAAAGAGGAAAGAGCAGAACAGGTGAGAAGGGAAGAGTTAGAATTAAAACGAAAACAAGAGGAAGAAAGTAACAGAATTAAGAAAGAAGAATTAGAATTACAAAGAAAACAATTTGAATTACAAATAGAATCACTCAAGCGAGATCGAGACGAAGCGGAGAAAAGAAGGTTGGAACACGCAGTAGCAGTAGAGGAAGCTAGGAAAAGTGAGGAACTGATGCGTCGAGAGTCATTACTAGAACAATTTAAGAGACAAGAGGAAAAGAAGATAACACGAGCTAGGGAAGTTGAGTTAGCCAATCAAGCTAGGGCGGTAGAAGCTCAAAAGCAACAAGAAGATATTGATCGTACTTTTGAAATGGAGAAAGCCAAAATAAAAATAAAAGAAGAGGAAGTACAAATTGCAAAGCAGGAGTTAGAATTCGAACAAGCGAAACGCAAAGAAGAAAATGAGAGAAATGAGAGAAGACGGTTAGAAGGAGAATCATTAATAGCTAAGATGAAGAAGATTGGGGACGCCATGAAGCATATTATGGAAATACCACTGTATTTTGAGACAGTGGAGAATGCTTTTTGTAGTTTTGAGGTTGGAAGGAATTTTTGGGTAAAATTGTTATTACCTTTGATGACACCTAGGGCTCGTACTGTGCTAAACAGATTATCCTTGATTGAATTAGAAGACTATGAGATAGTAAAGCGACATGTACTCAAAGAATTTAAACTTACTCCTCAGGAATACAGATCAAAATTCATGGAAACTAAGAAAACCAATGAGGAAACTTATATCATGTTTACTGCAAGATTGAGAAATTTACTTAATTATTACGTCAGAAGTCGATACATCGAAAAAAACTATGATACACTATTTGATTTGTTAATTGCGGATGGACTAAAAGAAGCATTACCTACAGGACCATTGAATTTTGTTTTGTCGAAAGAGGGAAACGAGTGCTTTGAGTCAAGCATGATTGCGGATCTTGCTGATATACATGTGAATAATCGAATTGGTCTATTGGTACAGAATAACATGAGTACAAATTATATGGGAGCAAGAAATGAAGGGTACCAAAGCAGAAAAGGGAAATTGTATCAGGAAACCAGAAATAGGAATCAAAATACGGAACTTTTTAATAAGTTTCCAGGATATGTTGGTGTGCCAAAGTCACCTAAGTGGAAGGAGGGCGAGTTTACAAAAGGTAATCAGTTAACCAGTCATAAAAATACAACCACAACTTTTGTAAACAAGAAATTCGATAAGAGTTATGATCCCAAATATCAAGTGAGAGATCAGAAAGGTTCGGCAAGTTATATGAAACAGTGTTAAAATTGTGGAACAACAGGGCACATCGCTAAATTTTGCCATAATCCAGCCAAGACTGCTGAGATGAGTAAGTATCATGATAAAGCTAATGTGAATAGAATACAAGTTAGTGAACAGAACATTGAAAGTCAAGAGAATGAAAGTACGAACATAGAGGTAAAAACAGTCATGAAATGTAAAATCGATAGAGAACGTTTAATTTCAGTAAATGTTACAGAACAAGAAACGAAAGCAGGAGGAAGATTATTTAAGAAAGTCAGTATGAAGCATATTCAAGTTGAAATTAGAGCTCATGAAGGTCAGGAACCAATGATAATTAAAGCGTTGTATGACTCAGATGCAGAAATTCCAGTAATAAATGCTAAGTTATTACAGGGAATGAAAATTGAAGAAGTAGGACATGTAAATTTACAATGTATGGTGGGCGAACCAATATCTGCTCGTTTAGTGAAAATAGAAGTTAGAGTTGTTGAAGAGAAAAATGAGGGAAAATATGAAAGAACGGAAACGATGGAATATTTGACTCCTTACATGAAATTGCTATGCGTGGCAATAGAGAATGTAAGCAGCAGTGAACAGTTTTTGATACATCCAGTAATTATTGAAGAACTAAGAAATATACCACAGATCAATGTGATGACAAGATCACAGTATTGGTGTAATGAAGGCAAAAATGAGGAAGAAGACCAGATAAGGGATGAAAGGAGAAACAAGGGTGAAGACACAGACAATGAAGAATCTGATCATGTAGAAATCGAATTGGGAGAAGGAATATTAAGTAATTTATTTCCAGAGCAAGAAGATGAACACGTAAGGCAAAACCGATATGCTGATGTCGAGTTATTTGAAAAGCAACAGAAAGAGGACGAATCTTTAGGAAGATGGTGGAAATTAGCTGAAGAAAACGAAAAGAATTTATATGTACTCAAAGGATTGTTACATCGAAAAGAGAAAATTTTAGGTCATGAAATTGAACAACTTGTAGTACCTAAGAATCGAAAATTACAGATTATGAAATTGGCTCACGAATCTGTAATGGGTGGTCATTTAGGAGAGGAAAAAACCAGTGAAAGGATCAGGTTATCCTTTACATGGCCAAAGATGCGTAGAGAAATAGAAGAGTTTTGCAAATCTTGTGTAAATTGTCAACTGAAAGCAAGGAGTGTGATTATGGATAGAGTTCCAATTAGAGCTATTGTTAAAGATGTGTGGCATTCCAAAGAATGACAATGGATGTAGTGGGACCAATTGAACCTATGTCAGCGGCAGGACATAAATATTGCTTGTGTGTAGTGGATTCATGTACAAGATGGCCAACGGTATTCTTATTAAAGTCGTTAACAGCAAAAGCAGTGTGTGATGCATTGAACGACTTGTTTACGAATGTGGGAGTTCCTGCAGTGATGACGAGTGATCAGGGAACTAATTTCACAGCCGAATTGACCAGAGAATTTATGAGAGAAATGGGGTGTACTCCAAGATTTGATACACCAGGACATCCAGAAGCAGCAGGACTAGTAGAAAGATGGAACCAAACTTTTAAAAAGATGGTTCATCATGTTATTTTGGAAAATCCAAAGCAATGGCATAAAATCGTTCCATTTACAGTTATGGCATTACGAGAGGTGCCTAATGCAACCACAAAGGTATCTCCTTATATTCTCGTATATGGAAAAGTTCCGAGAGGACCATTGACGATTTTAAAAGAAGTTTGGACAAAAGAAATTGAGTCACCGCCAAATTTGAAAGTGAAAACAGGAAGATACTTACAGGAGTTAAAAGAAAATCTCAAAATTGCAATGACATATGCAGAAGAACATACTCGTGAAAAACAATTACAATATACTAATCAATACAATAAAAAGGCAAAAGATAAGAAATTTTCAGTAGGAGATAAAGTAATTGTACTTTATCCCACATCTACCAATAAGTTGTTATCAAGATGGCATGGTCCTTGTTCGATAATACAAAAGAGATCAAAGTATTCTTATTTAGTTGATATGGGAGATGGAAATCGGAAAATAATACATGTAAATCAGATACGAAAGTTTATTGCTAGATCACTAAGTTGTGGTTTAATTGTGGACGAAGATCAGGAATTTGGAAAGATTGTGGAGTTATCAAAAATTATGGAAAAACAGAAGATGTGGGAATTATTCATTTGAAACAGGATCAAATATCTCATTTGGATAATTTGCAGAAGACGGAATTACTCGAATTACTGAACCGCTTTGCAGATCGATTTTCAGAACAACCAGGATTGTGTACGTTGGTGGAACACGAAATTAATTTGAAACCAGACTTTCGTGTAAAGGAATTTAAGGCGTATCGGATACCTTTTATTTATCGAGAGGAAGTGGATCGAAAGATACAACAGATGTTACAACATGGAATCATCAAGCATTCGTCTAGTCCCATGGCCAGTCCCTTGGTTGTGGTTAAAAAGAAAAACGGTTCTTTACGATTAGCCTGTGATTACCGTTATTTGAATGCATGTACTGTTGAATGTAGATATCCAATGCCAAATGTAAAAGATGTACTGAATCGAGTTGGTAAGGCTAAGGTCATTTCAGTATTAGATTGTCGGAGTGCATACTGGACCTGTCCGGTCAAAACCGAAGATCAGTGGAAGACAGCATTTGTAACTCATAGTGGTTTATATGAATTCACGAGAGTTCCATTGGGTTTGATTAACTCGGGAAGAACTTTTGTCAAGGCTAAAAATTTAGTTTTGAAACCAATTAATGAATTTACAGAACCATATGTGGATGATATTGCGGTATTGTCAAACGAATGGAAGCATCATTTAAAGCATTTAGAGTTAGTGTTGATGGAATTGCGTAAACAAAATGTAACATTGAATTTAAACAAATGTTTATTTGGCAAGCATGAAGTACAATTCAGAGGCCATATTGTTTGATCTAGTCATATACGCATGAATCCAGAAAGAATGGAAAGCTTGATTAATATCCCAATACCAAAATCTAGAAAGCAGGTTAAACAACTGTTAGGTTTTTTTAATTCCTACCGTGGATTTTTAAAAGAATTTGCTAATATTGCTAAACCGCTGACAGATCTGACTAACCAACGAGCAAAAGATCCGATTTCTTGGAACAAGACATTACAACAAGCATTAGATACGTTGAAGAAGGCTGTAAGAAAGGATGTTATGCTATATGTGTTTGAAGTGGGAAGACCATTTTCCTTATAATTGTGACAGTAGCGACTATGCTGTAGGGGCTGTATTAAGTCAAAAGGATGATCAAGAAATAGAGAGACCCTTGTCATTTATTAGTAAAAAATTGATGGATACGCAGACCAGATGGGCTACAACAGAAAAAGAAGCTTATGCAATAATTTAGTCTTTGGATAAATTTAAAGAAATTGTACTTGGGTCAAAAATTATTATTTTTACGGATCATAATCCATTGACATATATTACAGAGACTATGCCAAAGTCAGCTAAGTTAGTTCGATGGTCTTTAGCACTTCAAATGTTTGATATTGAAATTAAGTACAAAAAAGGGAGTTTGAATATAATAGCAGATTATATGTCAAGAATGTAAATAAGTATAATTTTGTCAAATTTTGTTTATGCCAAAATCCAGAAGAAGGGAAAAGATAAATGTCAGCCAATGTTTGTTAATGTATTGATTTAGACACTTGGGGCGCAAGTGGGTGGTGGTGTTTGGAAGGGCTGTTAGGGGCGAATGAAGTGGCTGGTAGAAGGGGTTGATAAAACGTTTGATTGCTTCTATTAAGACAGTTGCTGCTCTGACTTCCGAAGTATACGGACGGTCGTTTTATATTTTAATTTGTGTACAGTAGTTTAGGCACTGTATCTTATGTTGTTAATAAAGAAACTTGAGAAAACAAGAAGACGTGTCTCGATCCTTGTAGTTTGGTAAGCTTAACTCAAGGAAAAGAAAGTTGAAGTTTACAATGCAGGTATTCCTTCTATCTGTCTGCCTCTATGTCTCTCACATTCTGCGTGTTGTCTGTGTCTGTTGTACAGCTGGTTCTCTTGTCCGTGTGTTTCTCTGCGTTGTTGCCTGTCTATCTCCTGCCCTACACCCTGTCCACACCACCCGCTCTTCTTCCAATCCCCACCCAAGCACTCCGTTACTGCGAAGATTTACTCTAGACTTCCGGACCCAGTGGATGAGCGGACGGCGCGCGGACGGCTCATTGACCCCTTCCGGCCGGCGCTGGCCGATCCATCGGCGGCCCGAGACCCCGATCGCCCCTTCTCTCTTCCCCATCTCTCCTCCGTCTTCCTACTTTAGGCAGACTATCTCTGCGTGCGTTCGTCCGTTCTGCGTCTTCCTTGGCGTCACTTATCAGCGGCCGATGGAGTCTGAACGGGTGAAGAGCTCTGAAGATGCGAGCCATGCGTCGATGATGGCACGGGCGATGCATTCATTCGCAGGCACCCGACCGACAGAGGTCGCTGATATTCGCACGAGGGGCTAGTGGGAAACTACTGAAGGAGGAGGAATGGACGGAGAGAGGGAAGGGCGGAAGAATGAAGGAAGCGATTGAGGGATGGAATGGATGGATAGAGGAATAAAGACTAGAGGAATGGAGGACGAATAGAGGGGCGAATGGGATATAGATAAATGAAGGGATGATTTGAGAAATGGAGAGATTACTTCGAGGAATGAAGGGAAGACTAAAGGAATGAATGGAAGACCGTGGAGAAACATTATAGGGACTTTCTGGATGGAGGAATGACTGGAAGGAGGCAGAGGCGACTACAGGAATGAAGGGAAGACTAGAGGAGTATATGCATACTTGAGAGTAGGTGCATGGGAGGAATATGGAGAGAAGGTCAAGGAAAGTGGGAGGAAGACAGGATGGATGGATGGATGGATGGACGGACGGACGGACGGACGGACGGACGGACGGACGGACGGACGGACGGATGGATGGATGGATGGATGGATGGAAGTAAGACAGGATGGATGGACGAATGGATGGAAGGACAACAGGATGGATGGATGGACGGAAGGAAGGAAGACAGGATTGATGGATGGAAGGAAGACAGGATGGATGGATGGAAGGAAGACAGGGTGGATGGGGAATGCAAGAGGAAGAACATGAGGAGACGCTCAGAAGCCTCGGTGGACAGCAATTGATAATGGTTGACGGATAACTTCTGCTGCATTATGTAAGGATGCAATGTCTATCCGCTGCAGTCGATGTGAACCTGGACGACGTCGCCATTTATTACCCAATGCACACGGCTGACTTACTTCTGCCAAGCAGACCATGATGCATAAATATATGAACTGATGAAGAGGAAGAAGACGACAACGACGACGACGACCCGATCATGGAACGACGACGAAGAAGGAGGTCGCATATCTGAATAATTATGAGGCATAAACGAGTCAAGATTACCGGGCAGAAAGAATACAGACTAGAAAAGCCGTGATTAGAGTATCAAGTCATGGGATGGTGGAGTGGGGAGGGGTGTGAGGGCAGTTGCCTAATATAATTACCCGGTGACCATCTCGACCGATTCGGTGTTTTGAATGAGCAGGAGGAAGAGAGGGAGAAGGTAGAATATGTGGGAAAAGGAGGGTGAAAGAGAAGAAAGAATAGGGAGTAGAAATTGGAAGAGGAAAGGGGAAGAAGAGGAAAGGAGAAGAAGAGGAAAGGGGAAGAAGAGGAAAGAGGAAGAAGAGGAAAGAGGAAGAAGAGGAAAGAGGAAGAAGAGGAAAGGAGAAGAAGAGGAAAGAGGAAGAAGAGGAAAGGAGAAGAAGAGGAAAGAGGAAGAAGAGGAAAGGAGAAGAAGAGGAAAGGAGAAGAAGAGGAAAGAGGAAGAAGAGGAAAGGAGAAGAAGAGGAAAGGAGAAGAAAAGGAAAGAGGAAGAAGAGGAAAGAGGAAGAAGAGGAAAGGAGAAGAAGAGGAAAGGAGAAGAAAAGGAAAGGAGAAGAAGAGGAAAGGAGAAGAAGAGGAAAGAGGAAGAAGAGGAAAGGAGAAGAAGAGGAAAGGAGAAGAAGAGGAAAGGAGAAGAAGAGGAAAGAGGAAGAAGAGGAAAGGGGAAGAAGAGGAAAGGAGAAGAAGAGGAAAGGAGAAGAAGAGGAAAGAGGAAGAAAAGAGAAAGGATTTTGGAGAAGAAATGAGAAAGGATCATGGGAGAAGGAGAGAAACAGAAGAAGGTGGAAAAAGAAGAAAGGACGATAGACGGAGAAAGGAGATGCGAAATGAGGAAGGATAAAGAGAAGAAAGAAGAAGAAGAGAATAGGAGAAAGATAGGAATAGAGGAGGAGCAGGAGAAAAAATAGGAAGGAGAAGTAACCATATAGGTGGTTTAGCTCGCTTATATATATATATATATTAGCTGTGCTTGCAATCTTGAACTGCTATAAAGACTTTTCAGTGAATATGTTAACAACGACGACGCGAGTCGTTATTATCGACGATTTTCTATTTACTAATCTATCCATCTATTTATTCTGCGCCTTAATCCATTGATAGGACCGGGTTACACGAACAGTGTCGATGATAATTCATGCAGTACAAAAGCATTCGACTACGAGTCCATAATAATTCACGCAGCATATCTATTGACATCCCGCTGCATTAAAGTCAGAGCCGTTTGCATCATTAATGCATTGGGGCTTTCTTACAGCATTCATAAATATGGTATAAGCAGTCGAGATGCGGGAAGTATTATGAGAGGACCCGTCGAACACCCTTTACATAGTATTTCCAAGGCGATGCACATAACAAAGACACGTCATGTGTCTTATACGTTGACACATATAAGACGAAACTCACATTAATTTGAAAATATTTTATATACATTTCTTAGAATTCTACCGACTTTTCCATGGAGTAACATAATTTCGCAATGTCATTACGAAGTCATTTTTGTCCATGCATACAAATGATTTCATAGGCAACATAGGCTACGTATCTGTAAAATTATTGACGTAACAACGTTTAATTAGGAAGCACTGACATATTTAGAAACGTAATTAAAATTCTAATCTGATTGTTTCTACGAGCATAGTACAACAGACACCAGTCAAAAGATATCATAGCAAAATTTAATGACCTCAGTTAGTCATGAGAAAATAAATGTAATTCGAGAAATTTAAATTGAGCTCTTTAATACTTCACAATTATTAAACATTAATATCTATCACTATTACTTTTACAATTAATATACGATCAACATCTTTATTAAGCACCATTATATACAAGGCATCAGTCGATGGCGCTGAGTATAATTGTGTCAAACACGCTGCGCTCTCAGAGAACGTCATGAACCAGTTGTCTCGCTTTACAAGGACAGAGCTCCAGCCTCTTCCATATCATACAATTGTGGTAAAATAAGTTTAGACCGCAGCTAAAATGTACGTTACTGAGTGTGTTCATATGGTGCCTATCATTTGCATAAAGTTCACAGAAAATGTCCTGAGTTATACTATAAGCAAAAAACGTTAATTGCGTCGTTTGTTTTAACATACATCAACTAAATGTAAAGCGTGAATGTGCGCTCATCATTATAGCCAACGCATGACATAGATCCATCATGTTATTATTCGATGACTTCATCGCTTGAAGAAGTCATTTATCTCCTATGTCTGCTTTTTAATGTCCTCGTACACGGACCATTCTAGCCCGAGATTCAAACACTATCTTCTTCACAAGTCTGTGGCTCCTAAAACGTATTTTCTAGAATATTACTCCTGAGTCTACTTAAGCATCCAACTTACTATACACGTATATTTGGTTGCAAAATTAATGATGCCGTGGTATCGCACTCGGATAGTATGGTCTAAAGTTGCAAATACACTAATATGATACCAAAGATCATTATGATAACCTCTGGTATCACCTCAGTGTTTAGACATCTACCAGTCACCTTTGACAGCATTCTCTCTGTTTATCTAACTGCCTGTATGTCTGCCTATATGTCTGCCTGCCTGTCTCTCAGTCTGTCTGTCTATCTCATCTTCGCTGCCTTTGTCGTTGTCATCGTTAACAGTCGTCAACTTCGAAATTATGATCGACTCCATTATTAGTACAAACATGACCTTCACCACCAACATGATATTACCACGACCATTTAACACCAATTAGGCCAGCGCAGAGAGCGCTTCTGAGTAGGTATCTCGAAGGGGCGCTATATTAATGTTTTCTAACATTACATTACGTTCACCATCACCACCACGCATAAATGATCGGGCATCATCACAACTGCCCTCACTCTTATTAACATAATCATTATCATCATCATCACCTGCAGAATCTTCAACAGAACCAATTAACCACCCAACACCACCCCAGGCATGAACACCTCCTCAGAAATCATCGTCGTCATCATCATAATCATCATCATCATCATCATCATTGTCGTCGTCGTCATCATCATTATCATCATTAAAGGCATCGTCAATCATACTGGTCTGTAATCAATCGTTGTCAGTGTTTTCATTTTGATCGATCTGTTATGACCTGCAGTTGATGCGGTGCCTGATTGGATGGAATTGAATTGATGCTGATGGCGATGATTGCATTGGGATATTGATCTGGATCTGTGCAGGTACGAGATGTCGATTTCCTGTCTCCTGGAAAGGTCAGTACTTCCAGAGCGGACTTGGTGTCGTCACGATACGCGACAGTCTCATCACGACGAAAGGAAACTGTGTGGAACAAAACAAGGACTACTTTCTCATCGATAACAGGTAGAGACAAAGACAACCAGAGACATCTCTACGCTCCTTGTGCGTCTCCATTAGTCTCTCTCTCTCTTTCTTTGCCTCATTCAGACTCTGTCTCTGTTCCTCTGTCTCTATATCTTTGTCTGTCCGTCTATTTCATACTCTCTCAATCTTACTATATCTGTCTACGTACCTCAATTTCTTTTACTTTCTCGGACTGCGTAGTTCTTTCCTTCGCTCCTTCTTTCTCTCTTGCTTTCTATGCATTGCAGCAAAATTATGGGATTTACTATTCCACGTCTTTCTATCCAGCATCCATCAATCTATCAATTCATCATTCCATCAATATATCAAACCATCAATCCATCAATATATCAATCAACCCAGCCATCCATATCCATCCATCCAACCATCCAGCTTCTGCTTCTCTTTTGTATATTGTGAGCCCTCATCAGGTCTCTTTAGAAGCTCGCGTGCGCTTGTGTGTTTCTTTCTCCGTGTCTGAATCACGTGGTCTGTGCCTAACCATAAGTATACCTGTTTCACATTACTTCATATGTTTTGGCATGAATTCAATATAAAATGCTTTTTTATATGGACACATGATGTGACTTTAATTATTCACAGCATTGAGATCATTTCTGAAATAAATAAAATATATCTTCTACTCTATCTAATCATGCATCTATAAAATCATAGGTCATTGATCTAGATATTGTGCACCTGAATTTCATCCTAATTTGTTTCCTTTGATGAACCTATTACACCGAAAAACGTTTCTGGTGGATTCTGCCCGAAGATTAAAAATCAATGTCAGTCCTTGCATGTGTAGGCGCCTGTATATTTCGTGACAGAACGATAGGTAGGTCAGCGCGGACGTTTGAAAGTTAATTCGAACAGGAACGTGTTTATATTGAATCCATTAGGACCGACACTGGCTGCGTCCGGCTTATTATACGTGGAAGCATTTAGAGATTTTCTGATGTTTGTGACCTTGAGTCTCCTCCATTCTGTCGCCTTCGCTTTAGTTGGCTTCGTATCTCTGTTTGCATTGTTTCTTCTCTCTATGTCACTCTCCGTGTGACCGTGTTAATGTTTTGCTCTCTATCAGGCTTGCTGTTTTTCAATCACTCCGTCGCTATATATCTTTGCTATGTCCTATCCGCTGTTTATTCTCTTGTCACTCTCTGTTTCCCTTGTCTTTCTATCTGTCTGCCTGCATTTGTTTCTTCTAGCCTGCCTTATAATTCCTCTGCACGTGTGGACTCAATCACACGCGAAATCATCTATTGATTGATTGATTGATGATTGACATGGCATGCATGGCTTATCTAACAACACTCCGTCAACAAGACGGGATCCGATCAATTGAGGTCAACTCCCACAGAATGCATCCATCTGCCAGCAGCAGTCCATCACGATTACTCGCTGCCTTATTGATCAATCGATTCATTGATTTCTTCATCGATTTGTTTGTTGATTAATCTATGGATTTACATATATGATTGATTGATTCATTCATCGATTGAGTCGATGATTGATTGATTAATTCATTCAGTCATGTCATTTATATTGCGCCGATTAGAGATACCTTCTAATGTATACATCTGAGTCTGTCCACTCTTCTTCACTGGAGCTTTGTTTGGCCGTTATATTTATTAGAGCTCAACTTTATACGTTAGGAGATCGTTTACTGCGATGTCAGGGTCAGAGGTTAACGCATTCGGATTTCAATATGCATAGAACCAGACAGTCATTGCTGTATCGATTGCTACATCAGTGCGTTCGCCTATAGGCGACTTAGAGCACGTGCAGTATGTTTATTGAATATCATGACACTTGGCGAATTTACTAAGAAAAACATTAGCAATAACAATTGAAGTGACATTGCTATTAATAATTCTGCTGGTAATACCACTAATAGCAATTTAAATAATATCTTGCTTTCCGCAAAGTTGACGTGCCTGATGGTTTGTTAGTCCTCTCTGACCTTACAGTGACCTGTAAAAACTGGACAACAATATAGTTTGTACTTGAAAGGAAAACAGGAATCGATCTGCTCTTTCCAACCGTGACAGGTCTCAGATAAACAACTTATGTGGAAACGTTTAATGGACGATTCCATTTCGGATGAACGGCTTCAGTCGCATGTTGTCAAACATCGTCTACATAATATCTTTACATCTGGGGCAAATAGCGCCAGAATGAGCTGTTCGAACACTTTTTATTATTTGTCATCTTCTCCGTTGTCTTCTACTTCCTCCTCCCCTACTCCTCCTCCTCCACGTCCTTCTCCTCCTCTTCCTTCTCCTCCTCCTCTTCCTTCTCCTCCTCCTCTTCCTTCTTCTCCTCTTCCGCCACCACCTCCTCCTCTTATTCTTTCTCCCCGGATTCTCCTTCCAACTATTCAATTAATTATTTAATATCGATGCACATAATTTTTTAAATATCTTTACATTTGGGGCATATAGCGCGAGAATAAACTGTTTGAAAACTTTTTATTATTTGTCATCTTCTCCTTTGTCTTCTACCTTCTCCTCCCCTCCTCCTCCTCCTCCACGTCCTCCTCCTGCTTTTCTTCCTTCTCCTCCTACTCCTCCTCCTCCTCTTCCACCACATCCTGCTCCTCTTACTGTTTCTCCTCCCATTCTCCTTCTACCTATTAAATCAAGCATTTAATATCGCTGTTCCTGTAGGCCTAAGAAGTGTTCTAAACCGATCTCTAGCACGCGTGTTTCTACATTGACTTCAAACCATGATCGCGCTCTGCCTGTAACCTACCCGGCTAATGGGTGTAGGACAAAATCCCCAGACAAAATCCCCCTCGGACATAAACCCCCGGACAAAATCCCCCCAGTTTTAGGAAGGAATTAATCCTCCCGGACAAAAACCACCTCTTGCCCTAATTAGCATCTTTCACACATATATTTCTCAGGCGGACTATTTACAGCTCTGTAACTTGATTAGATGCTCTGCCATAACAACTGATACTACTAACAAAGTTTGCACAACATTGCAAATGACACTCAGTACGATTATTAGTTTAACTTATATTTATAGGAAATCGTGTAACAGATTTATCACATACGCTCTGCATAAACTCACTTACCTGACTCGTCTGAAGAAGCCGTGTAAGATAACGCATGTGCGTTCTGTATCAACTCCGTCTCCAGAGACTAACAAAGATGAAATCATGTCAACTACCTAAATGTTTTGATCTAAATCGGCATTACCTATATCATATCTGCTACCAATTGATTAAACGCAAAGGGTCCATGAATTACGCACAGCAATCCATTCAGCGTATAAATATCATACACGGTCATCAAAAAGACCACAGAACTAATTAACTATTTGCTATTTAACTATTGGTTTAATTCGGACTTTAAATTTTGCACACTTTCTAAGTAATTAAAGTAAAAAATAAAAATAATTATTATTCTTGGGGGTTTTGTCCTACTTTGGGGGTTTGTCCGGAGGGTTTTGTCCGGGGAGACTTTGTCCGCGACCCGGGCTAATACATGCATATCCAAACTAGTCGGTTGGAACATTCTCTGCAATTAATAAATCGGTCGATACAATGTCATCATTATGTGGCAGCCACTGCTCAGTCAACATATCAACACCTCTATTTCAGCACATAACTTTCCTACTCATGTTCGTCCTCCTAATCAGATGAGGCCATATACATTCTCTTTCTGTGCACTATTAGATTTTTATTCTTCTTTAGTGTACATACATGGATGCTTATAAGACGAGATGCCTACGCTGAGCAGTAGTTTTATCCCAATGTCATTAGCGTGATGCGCAGAGTTCCGCTCCCGATATAATGGACTTAATTAGTGTAAGTGTGTATGCGGCATACGCTCATATAACCAGGCATCATAGATCCGCGCGCACCTGCTTACAAAGTCGACCGAGACTTATTCCTTCCTATTCTTTTGTACTGCTCTCTACAACCTCTCATCTGACCTCTCATGGGTGCTGGGATTTGACACAAAGAGAGCTGAGCAAATTCTGCCCTTAGATGTTTTGATGAGGACAAATGGCGAACGCCTAATTGTCGTACTCGGCGCCCTTTATTGGGAAAATGTCGCTGAAGGGCAATGCACAGCGAACATAACAACTCAGCCAACATTGGCGACACTAGAAACGGGTCGAGGAAGCGTTGTACTAAAGTGCAAATTCACTTAATGATAACGAAATCACTGGGCCATAACATTCTGCACCATTCGTATGGAATGCGTGTAGTGATGGTGGTTATCGTAACTATGGTGATGTGCTGAGGGAGACATTCTAATGGTGGTTCAGTGATGCGATAATGGAGGTAGGGATTATGCTCATGGTGCTGCTGTTAATGATATGGTTGGGATGTTGGGATGACAATGGTTGATGCTGCAGATAATGGAGTCTGTGATACATCCGTAAGGTGTACTGCATTCATAATAATCATAATTGTAACAGTAACAACAACAACAGTAATAATAATATTAATAATAAGTACAATAATAATAACTATAACAGTAATAATATTGATAATGATGACAATAATAATACTAATACTGTGCCGAACGACGAAAAACGAATAGGACTATACTGGACTTCAGGGATGTAACAAGCGGGGGGCAGGGTCACCGGCCCCCCAGTTTCAAAACTGGGGCAAAGCCCCCTTCCAGTTTTAGTGCTCAGTACCCCTTCATGTGCCCCCAAATCGGTTCTTTTTTATGTTTCTCCAATGGTTTTTATAGGATGACTTTTGTTAAGATAATTTGTGCCCCCACCCCTTTTCAAATTTCTGACGGGCAAAATTAAAAAAATGGGGAGGGGAAAAAATATTCTTTCCACTTCGCGCAATATTTCCGAATTTATGTCTCCCACGTTTCAAAACCTTGTTACACCTCTGCTGGACTTTATTTTCTACAATGGTTAATATGGGATTCCGGATACCTTTTGCATAAAATAAAAATAACAATTTATTAATATAATTATAATTGTTGTTCTTATCATTATTATTTTATTGTTGCTGTAATTATTATCCTTATTATTATCATCATTATTATTATTAATGTAATTTTTATCATTATTATTATTATTGTTACTATTATTATTATTGTTGTTATTGTTGTTATTATTATTTTACAGTATATTAGCCACCATCATTACCATCATGCTCATAAGCTACATATATGTACATCGTCACATAATCAGCACTAGACTTACGTACAAGTGATCACCCCAGTGTCATAAACTTGTCCCAGAACGGCCAAGGTTCTATAAAAATGAAACAACCGTTGTTATGCCTAAGCAATCTTCTGTCTAATTAGCTGAAACAGAGTTCAATGGCGGCGCTGACTCGCTCGTAACAAATATCCGATGGTCAGAGAGAGCTTAATGGAACTCGGCTGATAAAAACATCGTTTATTAAAATAATGGTCGAGGTCATCAGCGGCTCCTCCTATTGCGGCAAATGAACCGCCGCCTGTGTTGCATCCTCATTTTATGATCTCTGGCTTGTTAGTTAGCCAAATAGTTATGTTTGTCATCGCTTCTGTATGTGCTATAAAAACATCAATTTCTCTATTATATTCAGGGAGAACCAATGCTATCAATGTCTGTTGATGATCAGCCGACATCCGAATATTATCCAGTACAAAGAGAGTGAGTACGACAGGAAACTTAGAATCCTATGCAAATTAGATACTGTCTTCACCTACTGCGAGAACTTGTATAGCGCCTCTTCAAGAGATAGATTCGTGTACATGTATATTGGTGTGTTGACCAGTGCCGAGTATCATGGGCGGTAAACTGAGAGGCCACTCTCTGATTGTTCCTTTCCGATGACCCTGCGGCGTAATTGTTTATGCCTTAGGTTTTACTGCGCGCTGGTCGTTAAAGGGTTAAGCATACAATGTTCGTGATAATGGGTGACTCTTTGAGCAGTTCCTTAAATAGAAACAGGTGGCGCCAGTATGCACATAGGTCCAAGAATTTTTTTAAATATTGGCCATGCGTTGTTTATTTATGTTGTTCCGATCGACGTCTGGCGTAAGAATTATAATTATGGATAAATATGTAAGTTTTATAATCTGGATAACTTTTAGATTACTTTTGCGTGAAGAACATAGACCTACAGCACAACAACCAATCAACATCAAACACAGAATTTTACCTCAAGAAGTAGCTTACTCACATTTGATACTGGTGCAATCTATTTCCCAGAGTTCCCTATTGCATAAATTTCGATGTATTATGAGTACATGATGAAGACGAGGGTTAAACACAGATGCGTGCAAATGGAAATATTGAAATGGATGACGACAATGAAATAAAAACTGAAAAGAAACAGACAAAAATAATTAGTGATAAAACCTTTTGTCAATTTTGTGTATCGTAGGAATTTGATTGGTCGTATGTTTGATGTTTGACGGCGATAGGTTTCTGCCTGATACCGGATACTCTGTCCAGAGTCTGTGCTCAAATCCACGTCGAAACGCCTCTCTACACACTCGTTCGAGGTAAGTAGCCGTTCCTCTTATCTCCCGCTGCAGACCCGGATGGAGAGGGTGCTCGCGCCAGGGCCAGGGCCAGGGATTGGGCGCCGCCTGACTAATCCCGGATCATAGACTCCCGTCTGTCAATCATCGATGTACTGGTCGTCTGAAGTTCGCCTTTAGATGCCTTCGGATAAGAATGACGGAGAAACTGAAGAAGCGGAGAATCGGAGAATGGGTTTGACGATATTCTCCCTCGCCGCTGTCAATGTCCTGTGCATGCCAGGAAAGCCAAGGATTGGTTTTGGCTTAAGACGGAAGTGGCCCGCCTTCCTATATACTCGGCTATCTAATATTTATGGGTTCGTGTCGGGTGAGCGCAAACGAGGCTGGGTTAGAGCAGGCTGTAAGGTCAGCATTTCATCATTCTCAGCCCGTCGTCGACATCCAGATGTGCTGTTCCATAGGCGATGACATACAGCATCGCTGCCACCGGGTCTTGGCCCATTCATTTCTAAACAGCTCCGAGATTCTGATTAATTTTAAGTGTAGCCTACGATTTATCGGCCTAATTTTAATCTGAAATGTTTTCTTCACTAGAAACCGTAGCACTAGCCTCACTTGAGTGATGTTTGAACTTTTAAAGAAAATTATTGATCACTGAGCTAAGCATGCTCAAATAACTAGAAAATTCACGAGCGCTGGACATCAAATTGCAGCGGTACGAGCGAAGGACTGAATACTAAAGGTCGTTGTACGAACTTATTTCGAGAAGTTAAGTCGAATGACCAACTGCAGCAAACGCGGACGACAATCCAACTAGACGCAGCTCATTGTAAAACTACTATTTGATGATATGCAGAGACATTATTTTAATATCTAAGTCTAAACAAACATCATTCGAGTGGAGTGGACTTTGTTTCAGACAAATGTTCTGCAGACCACTTCGACTCATTTGACTTCAGCAGTGAGTACCTCAGAACTTCAGAGCGTCTGCTATCTTGATCAATTGCACCGCTGTCCCCAGCGAACGCCTACTTCGAGGAGGTAACGGTGGACGCCATGTCATTCTTCCAGCTGCCTTGCTCGATACAAATAGTGGACAAGACGGACTTTCAATAGAGAAGAAGTCAATTTTTGCCCTACGTCAGAAATCCTTTCGATAGACCTAGACTGGCCGCCTCTTATTTTTATCTCTGTAGAGATCTGTTAATTTAGTTCCGAATCACTTCTTGGGACCTCTACATTGATAACTGGACTGTGAAAGTTGCAGTTGGTCCTCAGTTAGACCTTGAGCTATGTCGCCCTCATATGTGCCGTTGCGAAGACGCTGTTGGCTCAGATGGTCGCCACGGGCTATTTAATGGACGCTGCTCCATCCACCATCATGCCATAAACGATATTATCAGTGTGCAGCTGTTCCAAGCACGAAGGAGCCAACGGGTCTTCTGTGGACCAATGGCTAACGACAGGTGGCGCTGCACTTATTTCTTCGTCTGCTGGTAGATATATCACCTGGGATGAATTGCTACAATGGTTCATACTTGTACTGCTTTCTACTAGAGACAGACAGAAGCTTCTATTAGTCCTGCAGCTACACAGACAGCGGTTCATGCATGCAATTCTCTTCCAAACATGCAATTCTCTTCCAAACATGCAATTCTCTTCCAAACATGCAATTCTCTTCCAAACTTGCAATTCTCTTCCAAACATGCAATTCTCTTCCAAACATGCAATTCTATTCCAAACATGCAATTCTCTTCCAAGCATGCATTGCTGCCTGCAATCCATCCTTTGATGTTTGTTCCCGTTGCCTTGAAAACCGTAAATGTTGAGGATAGAAAACTCCTCTCGGAGCTTGAACGTCGCAGTTCAACTGTCTCTGGAGATCAACGTGAAACTGGTTTCTTTCGCAATATCTTTCCATCTGTTTCCAGTGCCTCCATTGCATTCTGAGACACATTTCCGAACAGTGCTGAAACATGGAAGTCTGGGATAAAATTTCTCGGATATAAATTTTATGCTCTCAACATAGTTATTGGTTCATGAGAAATTATATTTCTACCTCAGGGAAAATAATAATAATAATAATACATAATAATAAATGATGATACTAAAATAATGATTATTATTATTATTACAATAAAAAAATATTAAAAAAACAATTGAAAAAAACAATTGAAAAAAAACAATTGAAAAAAAACAATTGAAAAAAATAATAATATTAATAATGCGAATAATAATAAATATTATTACAATTATCGTAATAGCAATAACAGCAATAACACTAACGACAGCAATATAATTATAACGATAACAAGTAAATGTGAACATTAATAATCATTACACGTCGTTGTCTTCATCAATTCACACAATGTGATTAGACAATCGTGACGTGTACATAGCGGAGTCAGTAAGTTTTGGACTTTATTGATACCATGCCAGAGTCATACGCTAACGATCGCCAGAATATCAATCGTCAGTGGACCGTTAAAATATTTCGTCCATTGACTTCTTTCGGGTATTTATGGCATTCGTTTTGTATGGCCTTTCGCCGATATTTTCTCTTTTATAGGCTAAATTATATAGCAATAAATATCAGTGGTGGCTGACGCACACAAAGGCCGTTCTGCGTTCCTATCTGTTCGCTGCAGCGAAGAGTGTATATATATTCAGTATTTATATATATATATATATATATTCAATTTATATATATATATATATATGCGGAGACCTGTGAATTATTGCGACAAGCAACGGCCATTAATAAACGTGGCAGCGGATAAAAGCTGGTGTGCAGGAGAAAGGCAGAAATAAGAAGGTATAGGATTAGGAGGACATGGACAGGACAAGGCAATGTAAAGGGAGTGATGACGGGCACAAAGGAAGAGGAGAAAGGAGGGACGTGAGAAAGAACATGGGATGAAATAGGTATGGATGGGTGACGAGAAGGAAATACAATGGGAAATTAGGAACGACAATGTGGGAGAAAGAAAGAGAAATGGAAGGAGTTGGAATGTAATTGCGGGAAAGATAAAGATGAACAGGATATGGAAAGGTGAATGCTCAGACATTTTGAACATCAGCTTTGAAGCACAACGTTTGACTAAATAATTTACATTTGAATGGTGATGTATTCTTGCTTTTTATTCATTGAAAATTCATAAGTGACGTTTTACATTTTGGAAAGTTCGAATTTGTTTTCAAATTTGAATGTGCTAAACGTTTGGACTCTGTCGAAAACTTTTTATGTAATTTTTGATGAACAATGATGATTTAACCTTCTCTCCAATTGTAAATATTCAATGGAATACCTATACGCAGAATTGGCATAATATTTATTGCCAAAACAGGAAGGTTATAAGTTCAATTAACACCATTAATGTAGTTGAATGTACACCATAGTGTACCAACATTGTATACATCACGTACATGCATGTATGCTCATTTGCATGTATGTGTGGATGCGTGCATATTTGCTCTTTGATGCATGCGCATGTATTTACGGAAGGGCATATGTTTATTTGATTGCACGTGTGTACGTATTGTGCACGAACACTTATTCAAAGTAGCCTACCTCTTCAACACACGAGAGCATGTGAGTATGGAGCACGAGATGACGGACGGGAGATAAGGAATGTTTGCAAAGAAATTTACCAGGAATAGAAGTACGTGAGGGAAATGGAAATGAGCAGAGTATTTGAAGGACTGAAAACGAGAAGAATATAAAACATGAAACAAGAAAGACATTGAAAGACGTAGAAGATACTATATAGCGGAACTGTAGAGAGGTCAGATGGGACGAGATGCGCCAAAACAAAGAAGGCGGAGGCAGAGAAACGGAAAATGCGAATAAGATGAGTCGAAAATGGAGGACGCCGAATGCAGGGTTGGAGGTAGAGGAGAAGAGGTTGGGGAAAGACTAAAGAGAAGACACAAAGAGAGAGAGACAAAGAGAGAGACACACACAGATTGAGATAAAGATATATATATATATATAAAGGAAGGAACAATGAGGAATGTGAGTTATGAAGAAAGTACTTTGGCAATAGACGGGGGCTTCGTCGATCTTTTCTGGATTATGGAGAAGATATAGACCGGCCCCCTGCCATCCCCTCCCTGCAGGCCACTCCCTCGATTGCAGTGCGCTTGCTTTATTGTCTCAGTAGGAGCGAGGGCATCCTGTGGATCGATCATGGCAATGCTGTCGATCGATAACAGATGCATTGGATGGCGACCGTAGACAAACGACCAACTGAGATTAGATTATATTAATTCAAACTATGTGCACTGCATGTGGAAAGCGGAAACCAATAGACTGGATTAAGTAAGATGAAAGGGACAAGAATTGATTGAATCTTATGAAACTGTACCATATTAGACATGGTACTGTGACCTTGGGATTCTGTCGTTGCCGGGGTAGAAGGATGGCTTAGAAGGAAGTCTATTCAGCCTGCTATTCTGGAATCTAAGTCCGGAAGTGTTGTTGTTGGTGAAATGATGACAGGGCAAAGAACAGGGCCCTAAGGAAGTTCACGAATGTCAACCTGACCAACTTCAAATTTTCGATTATGTGCCAAAGAAGCACAATGAGACGGGATCTAATTCAGAAAATTATCATCATCATCATCATCATCATCATCATCACCATCACCACCACCACAACCATCACCATCATCGTCATCATCTCCATCGTCATCGTCATCGTCATTGTCTTCGTCGTCGTCGTCATCAGGATCATGATCATCATCAGTTTTGGCGTCAGTCATTTTACGGAGTTGAGTACAGATAAATGATCTCAATTGTCATTTGTCAAATCAATTGTTCCCCTTATGGTGTTTAGTTAAAAATTCCAAGTGATTTAATGTCTTCCTCTTTTATTATCTATCCAGCATACGATGATAATATTATTTATTCATTCAAATTGACAGTTGCGCTGTAAGATTACATGAAATTAGCCTTAAAACTCTTCTTTTCAGCCGGGGTTGAGTCGTGAGCGCTTCTGAGTAGTAACCTTGAAGGGGCGCTATATAAATCTCTGTAATGAATGAATGAAAATAAGTAAATTGGTAGCGCCTTTATTTCACCATTAGCAAGCGCACAATGTGACATCGGAAGTGAATGTAAAATAGCACGTTGATGTGGTAATAATGTGTTATGATGGGCCCTAGTAATATTAATAGCCCACTTTCTCAACTACGTATACCACGACTTGAACAAATTATTACTCTGCAGCTAAATCAATTCATGAATAAATTCTATAGTAAATTTTAACCTACGACTTTTGAGAACAATTTTAACCCATACCCCTCTGCATCTCCAGTCTAGCTATCGGAGTCTTCGTTAAACGACTTCTTTGTCAAGCAGCGTTGTTTAGATGCCTAATAAGCGTCTATGCTATCGTTTCTTTTTCTGTGGACTTGAAATCTCTGCGATCCTCCGCTGCAAACTCATTTCTGCGTAAAATTCTTTTCTCATCTTGCTTTTGCAGAGGCCAACAAAACTGTTGCAATGTTGCTTCTTGTATTCGTATAGTGGTTCCCTTTTGTTCTTTCTTTATTTCTCCATATCCTGTTCGTTTTTACTTGTGCATCCAATTCTCCGTTGTATGTAATTTCTTTCTTGCCATCTGCGGAAGAAGAAAGAGAAGAAAACGTCAAAATAAAACACTCAAATTAACTGGATATCGTATAAAGTAGTGATCCATATGGATGTGTTTATATCAACCGAAGATGCAGCATATGCAGATGAGAGAGGAAAGCGATGTCATCTGAAGAGAATAGGTCCAACAATTGCGAACTGTGGACGCCAGAGCCTCGTTTAGACGCATTGGTAGAAGAGTTTCGATTGAATCATCTCTCGCGAACGGGAACCGATGTCAATTAAAGATGGACTAGTTGGACTTGGAAGTCACGACATAGCAGTCAGCATTCTCGGGGTCTATCTGTCGCGTTGGGAGCGCTTAAGACTCATTTGCACTGCGAGAAGCGCTGTAGAAATTTTCAAATACAATACAGTAGCTATCAGCTTAGATAGAAGAAATGCACATGACAGGTCATTCCACAGGATTTATGTCTGCCCTGTTGGCAACAGAGTTCGATATATCATTGCCTCCAGCTACGATAGTTTTATCGGCAATATCACACAGTCGTTCTCTACTCTTTCCTTTTACTTTATTGAAAAATTCAGTCGAGTACTGGCAATTATGAATCAGTTTGCATCATCAAAATTGGAGGAATAATGGGCAATAATTCCTATAATTAATAATCTAGTGAAGATGCTAGCCTATGTGGTTTAGACTAGGTTACTAAGATTAACGATTCATGACAAGATTAAAGATTCATTATATATATATATATATATATATATATATATATATGCCTGGCCTACACTCTTATGTTAATTGAGTGCATGTTTGTAGTTGAATAACTAATGGTCTTTCGTAAAATTAGCTCTAGTCTATTGAATTTGAATTCGTGTTGTGCCCGATACGTTTTACCGCTCACCAGTCTGATCTAATCTCCGAGGTTTCAGCAAATGAGCCAGTGCACCTGCGAAAGGTGGGCAAAAGGAGCATCTTAATGACGAAAATGAGTTGGCTAAGAGGAACACCGATGAGAATCATAATTATGAGAAAAGATTCATATGTTCCGTATGAGTTGATCTTCTGAGGAACTGAAAGAATTTAGGACAGAGGGAAACACTGGTACAAGAGACCAGAAGACTGGCATGCATGTCAGGGCAGGCATCCTGAGCATGGACGACAAGTGGTAACCAGCAGGGTCATTAAGTTGTTATGTGGAGGGAACACGTAATCGAGGAAGACATTAATGAAACAAGACGTTGACAGGTGAACGACCTTTGGTAATTGACATAAGGAGGAGGAACCATCTTGTAGAAAGCTCATCGTCGACGTAGGCCCACACCTGACGGAAAATCGAGGAAGAGAACTTTAATTGGTTTTTAAACATAAGTTCTGGATAAAGACTGTATCAAGACCATAAACACCACATGATAAAACTGTGAAGATAGATACATCGATCAATCAAATGGTTTAATCCTGCGACCAAAACATTAAAAAATATTAAACTTTTACTTCTATCAAATTTATTGCACCGCGGCTACAGATGGAGGTCCTGAAGGTGTCACTAGGTAGGGACAATAAAGTAGGAACAACAGTAACAATGTACAGATTCAGGTAGATGATGTTTGTGGCCTTAGAAATATGAATTGTCATTGGAAGTCATACTTACTATGATCAAGGGAAAAGTGACAGTCAAAGAAAAGACAGAAAAGAAACGAGAAGAATGAATGAAAGGAGGAAATGATGAATGAAATGGAAACAATTGCTCGAAGTAGTAAGTCATTATATTATTAAAAAGGCTAATACGAAATATCACAAAAATACTCGGCTATTACGAGTGGAGAATAGAGATCGCAATGCACTTTGAGGGCCAAATATACGCTGGACAAACATTGAATGGCGGGCTGCATAGAAGTAATCCGGCGAGTTTCTGATCCTCGTTAATAAGAATAATTCTATGTAAAGACGACAAAACAGCGAAGGTCAGTATATGTCTATATGGCGACAGAAATAGTTCCAGGTTCAATATATTTGATGACACAACACTGACAATACTTTGGTCTTTGGTCATCGTGACTGTGTTAATCTTATGTGAAGACTATTGCAACGTTAGCTCAGAAAAATCAATGCATTAGGCGACCGTCGCTGCTTTCAAGAAGGAGGATCGGTATTTCTCTTAGATCTGGAGCGATTGTTCCTTCATTAGTGAGTTCATCACCAGTCATTTGATGTCAGCGAACCATTGGAGTTCACAGTTACAAGGCACGCCTGCTAAGAATGTGGTAACCATAGAAACACCCGTATTACAGTGTGTTCAATGCTCTTAGTCGCATTCAGATATCGGCGGATGTAACAAGCTTGCAGTTCGAGTTAAGTCACAGCGTGGTCTGAACCGGACGCACACGGTCGTCGGTCTCTTGATCAGCCAGGGAGGGCATCTGTCTGTCTCTGACCCCGCATAATATATCGGCGATTCGCTTTTGCCGGGGGCAGCGGCGACATAGATCCATCAGCGTCGACTCACCCACCTGCGCCTTCTTCTGCTTCGCTGATACATCGGTTCCACATTGATTGCTTCGAGCAATCGCAGACAATTCACAGTCGTTTAATTTCTACGCAGTTCAGTTTTGCGTGCTATACTGAAATGAGAGACATGCATATAATATTTTTCATTCATTCATTATGAAATTTATATTTATCTCTTTCAAGGCAACTATTCAAAAGCACTCTCAACTTTATCACTTACAAAAGTGTAAGTTCTTAGATGGTCATAAAATATACACCTGAACGATTAATGGAACAGAAGTAACTCCAGAGAAAGATCATTCCAAACTGTAAGACATACACAGAGAATACGCGGTTTTGCACGGCTACTGTACCAGCAAATGGAGCCTCAACAGGGCGAAGAGCGCGACTAAACCGGGCTCTCAATGCCGGCTGACAAAGGTCTATCAGGTAGGAAGGTGCAAGATTAAGCTGGCATCGCCAAACCAGAAACACATCTCTCTACCCAATATGCCGGTGAATAAGTTGGTCTCCCGCACGTGGCTTTTGTGGGCGCTGATAAATTTTCGAAGATTTACATTACGTTATGTTTACATGAACCCGGTCGATCACGGCATCCTCTTACTCCGCCTTTCTGCGTTCTTCGGCCTTGCTAACAAATCTTTTGACTGGATCCGTTCCTTCCAACGTGACCGTACTTGTTGTGTTGTTTCCGTTAGATAAGGTCCCAATGGACTCCCGCCCCATTTGGGTTACCCCGGGACCTGTACTTGGTCATTTTTATACATCCTTTGCATGTCTGAAATCGGATTGCTCTTGTCTTCTTGTCGAGTCCTGAACCAACGCAGACAACACCCAGGCTTACATTCAATGTCTTGCGGTAAATTCGGTCGCAACTGCCCGCTCAATGCAGTCAGCTATTGACTCCCTTGGTGGCTTACTGTCGTCAAATTGGTTTCGGCTGAACCCATCTAAAGCGCAATTTATCTGACTTGACACTAGACAACAGCCTCTGAGTAAATACTTGAAGGGGCGCTATATCATATTTTTTGATTGACTGATTGATAATTTAATCGACAATTCTATCGATCAATTACTCATTGATTCAGTGGATCATTTATTCGATGATTCAATCGATCACTCAGTCGAATATTCAGTCGATGATTCTTTCGATCATTCCCTATTACAATGACCGGATGCTCAGTGAGTCAATTGAAAATGTGGTGAGTTGGATGGTGGCTGAATAATCCTGCTTTGAACTAATTAATTGTTCTATTATTTTGGTTCGTTTGTGCTGTGTCGTGTTCATCAGACGAATGAATCTCAATGACGTCAGATGATGCTATCGTTTTCCCTTAAAATCAGCGATGGACAAAATATAGAAGACAGTTTGACGATGGGCGATGTCGCAGGCTTACACTCTCGCCACACCTTCTTCTTGATGACGAGAGTATCCGCTGGTTCTTTCCTCTATCACCAAGCTCAGCAACAAGACTCAATTGATGGTTTTAATATGTATATTTGATTAAATATATATATACCACTCATCCTATCTACACTTACTGGAGTTATTAGTATCCTTTTGAAATGTTTCCCTGGTTTACGTTGGAGACGAGGTTACCAACTACGTTGATCACCCTTATCGTCAGGACGACCTAGCGTCTCCCCCAGTTCCGAAACAAGTTCCCATTTCCTTTGCTTGCTACGCTATATGAATCCTTCTAGAGGCGATTTCCTTCGCCATCACAAACGCAAAACTCGTATCTCTATTGGACGACAGGTCACCTACAGAAACCATTACTAAACCCTGGTTGGTCGGGTCTTGGCGTCCCTAGCGTAAGGTCAGAATTCTTGGGGCGTCCAGTTACTGTTTGACTAGCGACTGTTATGTAATAAGGCTGGGCCTTATTAGCGTCATTGAATTCCATTGCTACAGTTATACCGCCTAACAGATTGCGCCGTTCGTGTTGGAATTGTCCCCTATTCATGATCCGTGTCAACAAGCCGGCCCAGACCAAATCTTCAACTGATTCATGAGGTTCTTGTCTGTGGGTCGTAGAGATGGAAGGGGTAGGCGTCCAACTCGAGGTGTCGGGTTTCGCTGCTTGGTCCAATAGGCTACTATTCCTCGGCTCCTAGGTACGAGACAGGTGGTCTGAAAAAATATTTTTGGATCCAGGCCTGAACTTAAATTCTAATTTAAATTCCTGTAGGGTTAGGGCCCATCTCATGAGTTTCGAGCTCTTAAGAACTGCTTCAGTGAGGAAAGATAGAGGATTGTGATCAGAATGAAGATCGTGAATTTCTTAAGCACCCAAATCACGGCGTAATCTTCGCGTTCAATGGTTGACCAGCGAGTCTGGACATCATTAAATTTGGCGCTAGCGAAGGCAATGGGGTGTTCCTGCCCCTCATCAGACTACTGAAACAAGCATGCCCCTACGGCTGTGGCACTTGCATCGAAGGAGAGTCCGAATTTCTTCGAGAAGTCGATCGTGTGCAGACAGACAGCCTTAGATAAATCGTTTTTCAGTTTATCGAGTGCCTTTTGATGCCCCTACGGCTGTGGCACTAAGGTACCTTGTTGGCCACGTGTTTCTGCGTAAGGTCCGTCAGGACCGGTGCAGTTTCGCTGGAATAAAGCTCCGGAAGTAGTTAAAAAAAACCCACAACCCTTCGGACGTCCGTCTTGGTCAAAGGTGGTTACATCTCGTCAAGGCTCGCCACCTTGATGGGATCAGCCTTGATCTGTCCTGATCCGATCACGTGACCGACAAACCGGGTCTGCGGTTGTGCAAACGTGCACTTCTTCAGGTTTAAAGTGAACCCTGAAGCGCGGATGACTTTGAAGAATCTCTCGAGGTGCTCTACATGATCTGAGCACGAGGTTGAATATACGGAGACGTCGTCGACGAAGGGCTTCGCGAATCCCTTGACGGGTTCAAGTACCTTGGCCATACAGCGGATAAAAGAGTTCGATGCGGCCTTCAACCCAAAAGGCATCCTTTTGAACTCAAAGAGTCCCTGTTCGCAAACGAACGCTGACAACCATTGGGATTCGGGGTTCAGAGAGATCTGCCAGGACCCGGCTTTGGCGTCGAAACAGCTGATGTATTTTGCCCTACCTACTTTCTGTAGAACGTCATTGACGTCGGGCGTCGGATAGCAGTCCCCTTCAGAGTAGGCATTCACGTGTCTATAATCGATCGCCAGTCTTACCCCCTTGTCCTTGGTGTCCCTTCAAGACGCATACGACAGAGCTTGCCACAGCGCTTGTTGATTCAGTTATGATCCTCTGATCTAACATCTCTTTGTTCTGCCGGGCGACCTCGGCGTGCAGCAATTCTGGCACGCGGTACGCTCGGAGCTGTTTCGGAGTGAAACCGGGCCTTATCTTGATTGTATGCTGTTCTAATGTACATAAACCCGGCTTCTCAGAAAACACATCTGCATATATGACTATTAGCTAGAGGAGTTGACACCTCTCGGCGTTAGACAAATGAGCAGTTCGCCCTTCTTCCATATTTGCATCTTCCGTGCTTGGTCGAGGGGCGACTCCTTATGATGGGTCGATCACCTCAATTGACCCGAAATCACTGTCGTGATCATAAGCAATGGAACAGTTGTTTACAATCGCTGGCTGAAACCTCTCGTTGAATTTGCGCGTTTTGTTGGCGTGTAAGTGTCTACGCTTACCTCCAAGCTCCACAATGTACGAATATGGGGACTTCACTTGGGTTACTACACCTGGACCCTGGCAGCGATTATACAGCTTGGCGTTCTTGGGGTCCGAAGCTAACACAATCACCTTGACTCCCACTGCGTAGCGCCTATCTAGACTTCGTAAGTTGTAATTCTCTCTCTCTACCGTTCCACTGGCCTCAGGATGTCCAGGCGTATGGACCTCGGGGTACATCCTAGACGTATTAAAAACTCTTGAGTTAGCTTACTCGTAAAATTCGTACCACAAACCTTGCAAATTACCTGTGGCACAGAGAAGTCATGTTTTTTTAACATTTGCAAAAATGCATCGCATACCGCCCGCGCGCTCATAGAGCGTAGCGGGTATGCCATCGGCCATCTTGAAAACCGATCGACAATCACTAAGGCATAATTGTATTCAGGCTTAGGAATAGAAGGGTCGTCCAACGGGATTACTGGGCCTATACAATCGGCATTTACAACAGACCATGGAATTTCGTCATTGCGAGGGATAGCCTGAATTGGAATGCGCTGATTGGTCTTCAGAGGTGCCCTCAACTGACAGACTGGGCAAGACGCACAATAATCACGAATTAGATTGTCCATACGCGAAAACCAGAAGCTGAGGCGAATCCGATCCTTAGTGGACTTGAAGGCCATATGATATGGCGCGTCGTGTGCCATTTTGAGGTCTGTCTTTTGTCGTTCAAAAATAGATTTTTGTTGGTCCAGAGAGAGCGAGTGGCCGTCCTGCTGACCCCCTGATTCTCCCCTATCTCTTCCCCAGCAACGTATTCTTCCCCGATCAGTCGATCAGGAAACTCATCATCTGATTTGGTCGGGGGAGTTTGTTTGTCCGTCTGGTTGTCAGTTTGACCGTCTGTCTGTCTGTCTGTCAGGTCACCATTGACCGCTAATACTGTGTAGTTAATAGCGTCCTTCAACAAATTGCTTATTTGAGGAGTCAAAATTAATTCTTCTGGTAAGTCTGGAACAACAGCGAGCCATACTCTTACACTGGGTGCTATGTTGACCAACCCCTATGATTCGTCAACATCCGGTTTTAACTTCAAACGGATGACGTCACAGACCTGGAAAATTCTCTGTACACCCGTAATTTTGACCTGTTTGTATATTGGGGCCTTGAGGGGTTCTACCAATGACTTTCTCACTCACGCTATCTGTGATCCAGAGTCTTCAAGTGAGTTTACGCTCATTAAATTTTAGATTCGTACCTTGACGTATGACCTAATGTATAGTTCGTCAGCGTCTATGTAGGTGTTTTGACTCTCAACTGTAGTGTCCTGTGAGATTTTCTCTACACCTTCACTCACTACATTACTGATGCAGGCGTTACTCTGCAATGGGGCGACGCTTGCACTTCCGGTGTCGCCAGACGCACACACGTTGATGTGTACTGGCTTCCGGCTAGCGGTTTTATTCTGCGGGCAGTCACGTGCCCTGTGGAGTTCAGAAGAGCAAACAAAGCACAGGCCTTTCTGTTTGGCCTCTTCTGCTGACTGCCTAACATCTGACCCCCTTTGTACTGGGTGCCTGTCGTCCACGTACGCGTGGCGTTGACACTGGCCTCAAGACTAGTGCTGCCCCCGCTCGCCGAGTTAGGTCGAGTTGGGCGGGACTCCAGGCGTGGGGTGCTACCGTAACCCTTGGGTGCTTCATAACCCCGGTAGTGGGCGGCTAAATATGTGTCAACAGACCCCGCCAATTCGGCATGCGACAGCCACTTGCCTTTCTCTTCTGCTAATACGTAGTCTAAACAACTGCTGGGGAAGAGGTCTTTGATCCTATCTGCCACTAGCAAGCTAATCGTCTTTTCAAACGATTCATCCATCTGCCTGCTTCGCGGATAGTACACTAAGGCGCTATGTAGACTTGATGCCCACGAGGAGTAAGTTTCATCGTTAGCTTTCTTCATATATAAGAATTTAGCTCTCAATTGGATGAGACTTAGTCGATATTCAAGTAGAATGCATTCTTTTAAACGTGTATACTCAGAGAGGTCTTCTTCAGAGAGACGCGAGACCAAGGCCTTCGCCTTCTCGCTTAGATTAGCCAGTAAGATCTTAGGCTGTAGGTCGGTTTCAACGGTGCAAGAGTTAAATAAGCGTTCAGTAGCATCAAAAAAACAGGGCAGATCAGCTGATTCGGCAGGGAACCTTGGTAGCATTCCTTTTAGAGAGTCGTCGCAAGTTTTTACTCGCGCCATGAATGACTTCTGTGATACTCCTGTTTTCTATCCTCTAACTGTCCTCCTTCCCTTCTCCACTGCATACTCTCCTCCTGCGCCCTCCTCCTCTCTCTTCTGTATTCACGTTACTCTTCATAGTCTTTGTCCTCCCTTTGTTGCCTTCTGATCCGTGGCTTCTGATCCTCTCTTCCTCCTCTCTTTGTTGTCTTCTGATCCTCTCTTCTTCCTTCCTCCTCTCCTTCTCTTCCTCTTTCCTTTCATTCTCTTCCTCTTTCCGTTTCTTTTCTACTCGTTCCTCCTCCTCCCTTCTCTCCCTTCTCTTCTCTTCTCTCAATTCCTCGTACTCTATTTCCTCTCTCTTCCTCCTATCCGCATACTCTCTCTCTCTTCCCGTTCCAATCTTCGTCTCTCCAGCGCACGTATTGCTATTACGTCGCTCAGCTCCACTTCGGAGTCCTGGCTGAGAGAACTTTTACTCTCGCCAGTCGCTTCTGGGCCCTCGGACCATGCTCGCATAAGCTGGTCCCGGTCCATCCCTGCGATCACAGCTGCCTCGTGACCTGCCTTGGTCAAGCAGGTCACAAGCTGCTAGCTTGTCATTTTCCGATCGCTTGCTCGTCTTTGGGGGGCCTTGTCTGTCCATTCTGGCCAGACGTACCCTCCACTAATAAACAATGGCACAAATATATAAACAATCACACACCTAGCAAGTACCCCTACTCTTCCGCCTTACTCGACGGAGAAAAGCTACAGGCAGGAGCTATATAATCCTATTATATCGCTTGACATGTCTAAGCTATCGCCACGGAAGTTCACACTATCAGACACACGTTTACAGGATCCTACCTTGCTACGTTGGCTGCCTCGTGTCGCTTCCGCTCGATCTTGTATCGAGGTAATGCGTGCCCTCTTCCGTCGATGCGTCTCGACCGCCCTCTGGTGACGTGTCGACTCTTTCTGCTGTCCTCTGCTTCTTCGGCGTTGATGTCTCGTAGTCGATGCCCGTCGTGGCTCCCATGTAGATGTCGCTGCTGTGCTGACGTTTCTCCCAGGTGTCGAAAGTGCGTCGTCTGCTGGTGACCCTGCCGACTGCGCCAATGTCGCGGGTTGCCACTCTCGCCGCTCCTTCTTCTTGATGACGAGAGTATCCGCTGGTTCTTTCCTCTATCACCAAGCTCAGCAACACGACTCAATTGATGGTTTTAATATGAGTATTTAATTAAATATATATATACCACTCATACTATTTACACTTACTGGAGTTATTAGTATCCTTTTGAAATGTTTCCTTGGTTTACGTTGGAGACGGGGTTCCCAACTACGTTGATCACCCTTATCGTCAGGACGACCTAGCGTCTCCCCCAGTTCCGAAACAAGTTCCCATTTCCTTTGCTTGCTACGCTATATGAATCCTTCTAGAGGCGATTTCCTTCGCCATCACAAACGCAAAACTCGTATCTCTATTGGACGACAGGTCACCTACAGAAACCATTACTAAACCCTGGTTGGTCGGGTCTTGGCGTCCCTAGCGTAAGGTCAGAATTCTTGGGGCGTCCAGTTACTGTTTGACTAGCGGCTGTTATGTAATAAGGCTGGGCCTTATTAGCGTCATTGAATTCCATTACTACAATTATACCGCCTAACAGATTGCGCCGTTCGTGTTGGAATTGTCCCCTATTCATGATCCGTGTCAACCAGCTGGTCCAGGCCAAATCTTCAACTGATTCATGAGTTTCTTGACTGTGGGTCGTAGAGATGGAAGGGGTAGGCGTCCGCCTCGAGGTGTCGGGTTTCGCTGCTTGACACTCCGTTGATATTTGCATATTCCTTGGTGTCTGTATTGAGGCCTTCTGCTTCAGGCGAAGCCCATTGATGACTCCCATCTCATGTGTCAGATAGACATTCTCATCCGTAGTCCTCCTACGCTTCTGCTGTCGATCGATGACTTTTATATAGCGCCATCGTCCAGAGTGACGCGCGTCACAGGCGATGATCCACATTGGTCGCAATGTCGACGATTCTCACGGCCCATTATTTGCACAATACGACCTCTGTTCGTGTCCTTGACCGTCTAAGTTCGTCTGTTGTCTGTTTATATTACCCTCTCGTTGACATTTATGTAAGTCGTTCGTTTGCCTTCAACCCTTTCTTGCAGTCAACACAGTTTCTAGTTTGCCCATTTCGCTGTATATATATATATATATATATATCTTGAGCTGTTTGTGTCGATCGTTCTTTTTTGCCCGGATGTATTTCGTTTGCACATCATTTTCTTTGTCTCTCTCTTTGTTTGGCTTTGTTTTGTCTGCCTTCTCAGCGATCCCTTTGTGTTTCGCTCTATCTCTTTATCTGATATAGATTTATTATTTTTCTGTTATTCCAGCTTTTCTGACAAAATGCCTTCATGTACAGTGTGAACGCAAGCGAGATTATTGTTTGCATGTCCATGTGGATCTGGCGTTGTCTGTAGAACTAGACACTAGTACCTGTTTCCTTTTGCACTTGACTCTTTATTAACCTCTTTTCGTATGCGTGCGTTTGCATAAGTGCTCGTTTGTAGTGTGCGCGCGTGTCTGTTGGCAAGTGCGCGTGTGTGAATGTGTGAATGTGTTTAGGACTTTTACCAATTCGTAATTGAGTTTCCAAAAAGGGAAGGAGTGATGGGCGATTGATCGTTTATTTTCTCAGATCCGGCTCTGTCAGTGCCGTGTCCCTTTGAAGAGGCGTACTACTTCAACTACAATGACCACCAGAGTGGACTCTGTGGTCAGCCGATCTCCTATGCCAAGCCGTGCGTTGGCCACACCAAGTACCTGCTCCACTTCAAGCACTGCGTAGACTCAGCCACATGGAACGGAAAGGGTGAGCATTCCCTTAGCACTCAACGACACTCTCTCTACCTCTGCCAGTCTGCCTCGATCAATCAATCAATCAAAATTTATGTAGCGCCCTTTCGAAATCTCTGCCCAAGAGTCGTTCCCGCATCAGCCTAGATGGAGTTGAGTCGTCTTGAGGTTCCGCCAGACCCAGTAGGTGTTAGCACGTGGAAACGAAGCCTCCTCACCTCCAAGGGTTTTCGCCTCTATGTATAGGCCTACGCCTATCTCTGCTTACTGTCCTAACAGCGCAGTCCTCTCTCTACATGTTGTCTAAATATTTGTGGGTATGTACATGTATTTACACACACACACACCACACACACACACACACACACACACACACACACACACACACACACACACACACACACACCACACACACACGAATACGCAATGTACGCATACATGTCGTGGTTGTATATTTATACATATACATGTATATATGTATATAATCATGTGCATGTATGCTATGGGTATACATGTATTCACTTAATTTAATACGTACATTGTATTTATGTTTATAATATTATGCTCGCTTATACGTTTGTAGCTGCACGCTGTAGAGATCTCAGATCAGACGTATCAAATGAATCTTAGGGAGCATTCTGTGCGACAGTCCGCCTCCTTCGTTTGTCTGTCTGTCTGTGTCTGTCTGTGTCTGTCTGTGTCTGTCTGTGTCTGTCTGTGTCTGTCTGTCCCAGTGGACCAACCTGCATCCCAAATGCTCAAATTATATTGCGTTCTGTCGTGCTGAATGCGTTCATCTTCGCTGTCTTCGCAAACCATTCCGTTTCTTCTGCATCGATTCAATGTCGACACAAACGAAAATGAATGGCCGACATGAAAGGAACCCATTAAACTATTACCTCTCCAGTCTCCATGGGACCACATGAAGGGGAGGAGGCAAGAAGAAAGACGAAATAGAAACATAAGAAATAGGAGCTGGAAGACCAGCTTCACAAGCCAGTGTTCTCTTAGACATCGTCCACTTTTCTAAGTTGTAAGCAGTTATCGAGCTCAAACTTGTGTAGCACCTATTAGGATATTGAACTACGATACGGCTCCTTCTCGCCTCTGCTGGGACACAATGGCGGTGATCGTGAGCCAAGAGCCTCTCAGCATATAAAACGCGTCGGGTATTACACTTAGAAAATTTATCGGGCTATGAGTTCGCTTTATACAATTTCCATGTCCGCCAGAACACCCACAATGCACGGCAGCCTCGTGTCTGCGGTTCATCTACAGTGCATCAAGTGCCGTAAGATTTCCAATCTTCGGATCTGACCATTGCTTCGACGAGCGGGTGCGATTGTCCGCTCATCCGCAGCCGTTAGTAGCGCTCGTGAACGGTTGCCATGCCAACACTGTTAGAGATCCCGCGATCGCGAGAAGATACAAAGTTAGGAAATAATCCTGGTCGATTGTAAAGGAGGTTGAACCTAGGTGGCAACGTTGATCTGATGTATACGACGAATATTCATAAAGCGATGGAATTTGATTATTTACACCTGTTGCAGTGTCGATTAGTTTCACTGTTCAAAATTTATCTTAAGTTGAAGCGCTCTTTGGATTTTCACGATACCCTGAGTAAATAGAATTCTGTTATTTGACTTTGAAAGAGACTCTTTTCATGCAAATCAATTGCGCAGTTCAGCTGATATAATAGATGCTGTTCCGTAATAAAAAGAAACGGAAAATGGAAAACAAATGGAGAAGATGTGCAGACTAAAGAAGCCGGAAGACAACGAAATGTTAGTCTGGCAACCCAGTTTCAGTTTTACTGACTCTACCCCGTGTAAGAAGTGCTTGGGCTTTATAAAATTGAAATGAAAAATACGCATAAAAACAACAAAACAAACGAATAGCCAGACAAGTGCATGCGGCGCACTGCGATTATACATTATCGGCTAATATTTATCAACTGTGAAGCTGAAAATGTAAGTATTGAATGTGTTGACAATAATGTAGTCTAAATAGCATTATCTAAGCTTACACAGCTACACAAGAAAGATAAACGCAGGGCACCAGCTTATTCACGAGCGCTGTTCACAGCGCATGATAGCTTAGCGGTTATCGTGATGAATTGTCAACCCATGGGTTTTCGGTTCGGATCCTCGTCATGCAATACATGTACATGTCTAGAAATGGCCATGGCACCCGCGCCCTCTAGCGCCCTCGGTTATTAATTAACAATCCAACTGTACTCTATCGGCGGAAAGATCAGATTTTGAGGTAGAAGACTGGACAAAAATTATGGCTTCATATGAAAATAAAGTCGCTAGCAGTTCAGACCCATGGCTACCCCTGCGGTTTCGTTAGAAAGGCTCCTGATATGATGTATTTTAGGCCTATAGAATTGCCATGGATGGAATGTTGGGTCACAATTGATATAATATTCTCGTTTTAATTTCAAACTGACAAATTTAAATTTAATAATAGTATGATGGAGCGATGACAAGCTATTACAGGAGTCGAATTTAGCTGTCGGCAGCCACACAAGGCGTCCATCACGTAATACATCTATAAATGTTTTTTGTCTGTCTGTCTGTCTGTTTCTGTATCTGTCTATGTCGTTACCTGTCTATCTTTCTTTCTTGGAAGGCCTACATCCACAAGTCGCTGCCTCGCCTGCTTATCTTGGGGTTTGTTGCAAGCTTTATTCTCCTAAGAACAATATTTCGCATTCCCTGCCCGCCAATTCACCTCATTTGCAGCATCCAAAATGCAGCCCAATTGTAAATTTGTAGATTTTTCTAACCCGCTGATTTTTCATATAGGGAATACTTTGAGAATGCAGCGTCTTGTATGTGAGCTACCGATCAGATCTTAAGCAATACAGATTATATGTTGTCTGGCAGTAGAGGCGTTAAAGACTAGGCTGCACTTAGATCATTAACTTTAGGGACCAAATCCCGGTGGCGAACAACCTCATTGAACGTAGCAATCCTCCTTTTCCCCGCATTTAGGTAACTCCCTCGACATCTCGATGGAAGCTTTCAAGTCCAGTCTCAAAACTCATTTATTTTCTGTTTACTGGGTCTATATGATCGATGAACTGTTTCTGTTACGCGTCCTTAAGTACGACTCTGTTTATTAAGGCGCGCTATAAAAAATAGTTGTATTGTATTGTGTAGATCTGAGCGAAAGACCATTGCCTACCATACATTCCAAAGCTAAGGCACTTCGCTCCACATATAGAAGGCATTCAACAATGTGCGTTTATACCAGACGGGGAAGTTCGGAGGATGCTCTGGTTTTGGAGCATATTGCTGTCTGCCACAGCAGTTGCGGAATCAGTGATGCGTGGAATCTTGTCGACTGTTTCACACGTGTGTGTATATGTGTGTGTGTGTTTGTCCGTCTGCTTCAGATATCGATTTCGAATGCGTTGCGACGTGGAAGGACGGATCCGAGTCGTATCTGTACGTTCGGTTAAAAGCGTCGACCGTCAATCTCAAGGACGAACAATATCGATGCCTCGTACGTGATCAAGGTCACATCTGCGACGTCATCCCTTCATCCAATTACCCACCCATCCCTCCATCTATTTACCCACCCTCGCCCTTCACCCACTCACTCCTCCCATCAGCCACTCACTCATCCCTTCACGTACACACTCCTCCCTTCACCCACTCACTCCACCTTTCACCCACTAACTCCATCTTTCACCTACTCACTCCTCCTTCACCCAATCACTCCTCCCTTCACCCACTCACACCTCCCATCAGCCACTCACTCCTCCCTTCACCCACTCACTCCACCTTTCACCCACTCACTTCTCCTTCACCTACTCACTCCTCCTTCACCCAAACACTCCTCCCATCAGCCACTCGCTCCTCCCTTCACCCACTCACTCCTCCTTCACCCACTCACTCCTCCATTCACCCACACACCTAGTCCTTCCTCCATTCATATATACGTTCATCGATCTAAAACCATAATCATCATCAACTCCTTCATTTATGCCACTGGCATCAGCCCCATTTATCTCGAATTTAACAATAATTATTATTATTATTTTCATTATCGTAATAATAGTCTTTTCGTCATCAGTATCGAAAGTGATCCGAGGTTTCAGAGGAAGAGTAATTATGATAATTATCAATCCGTTGACCTACGCTCCGCGCTAATATTATTTTTTAATCGGTATTATAATACAATACAATAATACAATACAACTGTTATTTGATATATCGCCCTTCTAACAGTTCAGTTCAGACCCTGCACACTGCGGTTGCAACGCAGAGCAATTGTGAGCGAAGGACTTGCTCAAGGTCCCGACACAGTGATTCCTCGGACGAGGGTCGAGCCTGCTCACTATGCGCACACTGAGCGTTACGGACCGACCGATCTTACCAATCGGCCACCATGCCATACAATGGTACTAGAACTTTAGCCGGTCTGTGTTGAACTGCTGCTTCGATTATCGAAGTGAAATCGTCTCTAACGCTCTGTTCGTAATTGACCAGCGTGTCCTTTATTCTTTCAGTTTCAACCGTTGCATTTTTAAGGATTCATCGTTTTCCACTAGAATGACCTCAAGTCCATTATGAACTCCGCCATGTAGGCCTACATTTTCTGATCGGTTTTTACAGAAACTCAATTGAAATTTGATAGATGCATATATAACGAGCACACATATCAGACCATCATTGCTGCGATCTCGATGTACAGAATGACAACTCCTTTCCCACATAAAGTCTAGACTGCTAATAATTAACTGTACTCTAAGTTTACATGCATGTGTAATTACGCGTCAGTCCCTGCGTTCTACGTCTGATGGGGACCTGGTGGTTCCGCGCTCTCGTACCGCCATGCAGGCAGGCCGCGCCTTTTCGTGCGTTGGATCATTATGTTGGAACTGCTTGTCGTTACCAATTCGGAGTCTCCCACTATGTGTAGCATAGGAGACATTTCCTGGACTATTGAAGACGCATTTATTTCAGAACTGTTAGGTAGCTTCGGTAAGCGACCTGTTGAGGTTCTTGTAGGGTGCTATATAAATGTTCATTTACATACATACATATGCACGTACATGTAGGCCTAACATCTATGCAAGAACTAAGGATCGTTGATTTGTTATGCTTCATGTGGTTATTGCGTGACTTGCATCAGTAATAAACGGCAAAGACCGTAGAATTGTAGAACCAGTGACGTAGGTCTTCGGTTATGCTTGACAGTATTTCTGTTTCTGACCGTAGCCTGTTATCTGTTTCGTCTGCATTTCTTGATATGCGGAATTGACATTTGGTTAAGACTGTCGACTGCGAGATATATCGTTCACTGTGGACCCAGTGACAGATCATGAAGTGTCAACTCATCTTCTCCTATCATGGGTCACTTGGTGTCGGAGCTCGTTTGTTGTGAACCTCTTCCAAATCTGTCTTCAATTTTGCTGTAAGTAAGTAAGTAAGAATATTCTTTATTAGACTACCAGCAAACGCACAGTAGCTTATAAAAGATATAAACAATAGCATCCATTAAAAAAACGGTCATAGAATCTTCACATTATATGAAAATACTCTTGACAAATATACCAACTCTAGCCATCAAAGCACTAACAGTAGCTGAAAACAGACCAAATGGGTTAGCAATAGGATTCTAACAAACCAGTCTTTTAGTCTCATATGCAAAAGAATCTAGATAAAGCTGTTCAATGCGTGGCTAAAAATTACCAATCTCATGTATGTAGTGCAATATAGGTAATAAATAACAACATTACATATTCCAAATAATGCACAATAGCCTACAATTTTAAACAAAGTCAATTAACATTCGCATGATAAAAGATCTCTTTTCAAAGGCCTCTACCCTGGGTCTGATGAGGTCATGTGGTCTGGGTAGCATGTTCCAAGGGGTGATCTTACAGGGAGGGAGTAGGTCTTGAAGGATATGACATGTATTCAACATGGCTGAGAGGAAGAGAGCAACGTCAACTTTAAAGCAGTGCTCTTCAAAAGAAGGAAAGTTAACTGGAAGGAAGCCAGAACGGGTCAATTTTCTTAGAATACCATTAAGGCGAAGTCAAAGACTTCAGAACATCCTGTCTTCTGTGAGCAGCCTGTGGATGGGAATCTGCTGATTCGGTTGAATTCTTGCAGGATCACTGATGCCTGGAATCTCGCCACAGCTAACTCTTCTGGTTATCTGAGCGTGTTCACCTATTGCCTAAGTTTGTGCTCTTCGTGGTTTCTATAAGTCTTCTACGTGGGCCTATTGGAGCGATTCTCTGAGGCCTACATAACTAGCGCTGGAGTAAACTGTCCACAAATAAAAAAACATACATGGACACATACATACATACACCAATGAATCAATTTCTTTTAAAGTTTACCACAAAATGTGAACATTATGGAAACAAGAAATATATTAACCAAATGATGATATATTCAAATGGATGCCAAAAGATAAGTATGTATGCATACATACATACATGCATACATACACACCTATACACGGCATACATTCTCGCATGTATGCAATCCTACAGCATATTCAAACACACAATCTCCTACATTGATACTTGCATAGCATACACGTATGTACACAGACCACTCCAGTTATACAATTGGCGGATAACATCTTCGATGCGCCTACAGCAGATTCAGAGCGACCTTGAAGGAATGACAAATGGTCGTCTTTCCTCTTAAAGCACATCTACCATTCAACGACAACAGTCAACAATATGTCGTGTGGTCAATACCAAAGAGCCCCTTGTCAGTTGGTTCACGTAAACCATGAACGTGACTACGACAGAGCATTCATCCCATTCTTTGTCTGTTTCTCAATTGGAAAGGAACACGCATTTTACAACACGAACGCCATTAATTCTTCAAGTGAAACAGCAGAGTGTGGACCGCGGTTCGAGTCTCAATGTTGGCTTATTTAAGAGACTTACATCTCTGAATAGTACGGTCCGTGCTCTGGTACCCAAAATGGCGAGTGACGTCCATTGAAACGGGCGAGCGGTGGTGAAGGATCTCGTTCGATCAATTCATTGGAAGTGAACTGGGTCGAGGCCACATATACGGTCGCCATAGAAAGCTCGAACATTTATTCTACGGACGAAAATTCCTTAAAGACATTAGGGGATTTGGCCACAACAATGTTACATTGTGGCTACAAGTCGCCTAACCTACCCATGAAACTCACGCAGAAATCGTTGCAGACAAACAATGATGGAATCGTATCCATATAACACAGACACACACACACACGCACACACAAACACACACTAACACACACTAACACACACACACTAACACACACACATACTAACACACACACATACACACAAAAACACAAACACGCACACATACACGCACGCACACGCACGCACATCCTATCAAGGATGTAGCTTTCACCTAAGGTATTAAATTCCGAGGTCAATGCTGCATTTAATTATCATTTGTCAACTGCTTTTAGGTGTTAATGTAGGTACTAAATTTCATGTTAGTTCTCAGAACCACACGACTGCCAACCTGAGCCAGACAGAGTAGTGTGGTCTAAGTAAAAAAACAAAAACTGAAGGAAAAATTGAGTGAGGGCCCACATATTGCTTTTCCTCACAAATTTAACGTCACAACTTATCATGACTATAGGGAAAGTAGAAAATCACGAACTCACAGCAATCGACGGATGAAGTGATTCTCGACACATGCCGTGTTTTTATTAGAAACCCTCGATTTTCCGGAGAAATATGAGACATAAGAGTCACACTATTACAAAAATATAATCTAAATCATTCGCTGTAAGCAAATTTAGTATATACGAGATGCAGTGACTCTAATTTACGTATTCACTCACTGTTGATTGCGCGATTTCTCTTAACTCAGAGCTGTCGACGAGTAACGAGTAAACTATATTTAATTTCGAAAACGTGTTTTTGATGATTTCTTTCCGTGATTTTCTGCAAGGTCTTGACACGTCATTCATAAACGAGGGCCTGGTGCCCTTTATTCAAGACAGTAGGCCTAGGTAAGCATCGTAAGATGGAAAAATATCGGTCGTGTTTGTCTTTGAATAACAGTTAAGACTTGCGCTACATAAATGTTGTCAATGCAATGGACGCTGGTGCCATACGTTGTAGAAGTACCTTTCCTACGGCAGCGAGGTCTACATGTCAATGAGTGCAGACGCCACCTGTCGAGGGCTACGCAGTCCCAACGACGGTCCATTTGTCATGACCTTGATTCGAGGTAAGACAACCACAGTCATCGCTCGATCACCACCACCACCACCGTCATAGTCGTCGTCGTCATCTTCATCATCATCGTCGTCGTCGTCATCATCATCATCATCATCATCATCATCATCAACAACAACAACATCATCATCATCAATATTAGGAGTGATCTGTGGTAGGCATTCATTTCTGCATTCACCAGCTGACTGACTGAATGACTTATTCGCCTAACAGCCTAGTCACTCACCCACCCATGTCCACCCGCCCTCCAACCAACCTATGCATGTACCGTTCTGTCTACTGGGTTGCAGATGAGTTTGGTTGGCCTTCAGCAGCCTGTCTCTTCCCTGATTGGATGAAGGGCATCACCTGGAAAGACCTGGACGGTCGGAGGATCTACAGCTTCGACGAGAAGGGTTCCATCGTCCAGGAGTTTCTGCGCAAGAAGTCTTCGGCCAAACGTCAGCTCCAGAGCGAATCACGGTGTTCCAAACTCATCGATAACAGCGAACCGGAAACGGAAGTCACGGTCTACAGTTCCACGACGCACGGATGGTAAGCGCCCTCTGCAAACTATCACCTTCATATCCAATCTATTCATCGTGACACTAATTTCCCTGCTGCCTATTCACCTTAACATCCAGCGCCATGCTACCAATTCGCATTGATACCATTCACATTACTTTACACTTTTCTCTGCTGCCCATTCACACTGATACTCATTCTCCCTGCTACCCATTCACATTGATGCTCATTCTCCCTGCTACCCATTTACACTGATACTCACTCTCCCTGCTACCCATTCACACTGATACTCATTCTCCCTGCTACCCATTTACACTGATACTCACTCTCCCTGCTACCCATTTACATTGATGCTCATTCTCCCTGCTACCCATTCACACTGATACTCATTCTCCCTGCTACCCATTCACACTGATACTCATTCTCCCTGCTACCCATTCACACTGATACTCATTCTCCCTGCTATTACACCCAAATATAGCCAATAATCTCCTTCGGTTGTAAACGAAAGTCGTTCAATCGGTCTCATTATCAATCGTTTCTCAGCGGTTAGCATTATGAACTCCAAAGCAATGCTTCAGTAATCATGCGCTCTCCGATTTCAGCTCAATTGGGAAGGCAGATTGCTTCTTGAAATACGCAATGCATATATATTATCTGTCTGTAATCTGCATAATATCATTATATATTAAATATATAAATAAAATATTCTTATATTATATTAATGTATATATATTAATGTGTATGTATATATAAATACACTAGATATCGTTATTTGTAAAGATCAGCAATTCTTGACCTTAGCGAAGATCATCTATTCTGAAGCGAAATAATTACGCCAGTGTCCATCCAGCTGAATAGGTTAAGCCTGGGCGTCCAATGGTCTGCAGAGCTGAGTAGAACGAAGAAACTGTTAATTGATGCCCAGAGGGATTTCACCGTTTCAATCTCAGAGCATTGAAGAGAAAGAATGAAACAACTGCACCACGGGTGAAATTTCAAATTAAAGCTGACATAATATTACATGATAGGTATATATATAATTTATATATAATATATATATATAACTGCACGGGTGAAATTTCAAATTAAAGCTGACATAATATTACATAATATAAGTATATATACATATATATGCTACATATATAATATATATGATAATGATGTGATGTATACATGTACATTTCAATTTAATAATTATATTATAACATAAACATAACATAACATGATACAATATAATGTAATACAATATAATATAACATATTGTAATAAATTATAGCATAATATATAATCGAATGCAATAACTTCTGTGGCGTCGTTATCCTAGCACTCAAAGCACTGATCAGCGCTCGACTCAAAAATGAAGCAGTTCTCAAAAATCGGAATCCCTTGAAGTTCGACATCCGATGTTTTAACTCTATCTATTGCTCGCAATATTCAGCAAAAATGTAATTGCTAGTGAACTTTTATATAGCGCCACACAATAATTCAGAGTATTCGCCGACCAGAGTCAGCTCTATCACTTACAGATAGAATAGATTTCCCAAACAGAATCATCCATGAGGTAATGAATGTTGAATGATACTGTTCGGATGCCTGTGTCGAGGTTAAGCAAGCGATCGCGTCAGGTTGAATGCAGGTTTGACGGTATCAATGTAAATGGGCAGCAGGGAGAGGGACTAACAATGTGCATTGGGAGAAGGATCAGTGAGTATCAATGTTGGTGGGTACCAGAGAGATAGAGAGAGAGTGAGTATCAGTGTGCATGGGTAGCCTGCAGGGAGAGTGAGTGTGCTAGCCAACCTGTTAGTGGAGTCATCTTGCAAGATGTCTCCACTAACAGGTTGGCTCGCCAAGCTTGTACCGAGTGGCTCATTAACTCGGAGTGGGGCGTTTCTGACGTCAGCGGACCACGCTTGGCAGAGCAGCCAGTTCGTTTAGTATATGATTTCAGTGTGGGAAACAGTTTTGTCGCATGTTGAATTAACAAGGAACGTTGAAAAGATAGTGTAGGATGCCTGGAGACTGTACAGTTGCCAGCTGTAAAAATACGTGGCGTACTGAAGTTTGTTCATAGTCAAACAACCTACCGGCCTGGTACATTACATTCACCACACCCTACCTTTTAGTACCTCTTTCTCATCTGATTAATCTCTCATTCCTATCCCATTTCATCCCCCTCAATGGAAAATGCCATCATCCGCCAAGAGCTATCATCAACAATCTCTCTCAGAATACTGACTTTCGCCAAACCTCCATCCTTCGTGCTCTTTCCAGACCAGTCGAGAAGCAATTGGTTTATAGATTAATTTACCCTGCCTTTGAGCAACGTCCCCATGAATCTCTTAGATCGTATCAATTTGTTTTTAGACCCACCGGACTCACCTCTGCACCTCTATCATACACCATACACAACTTCTTCAAGAACCAATGAATATGTCTTAACAAACTCTCTTGACTTCTCTAAAGCCTTTGACTCTGCTATTTTACACAACCCCAAGCATGTTCTTCACCAACTCCTACCTCCACTCCGTCCCCACTCCAATCACCAATTAAGACCTAGAGCACACGGCCATGTTTTCCCGCTCAATTCATCCCCTGTCAGTGGAGTATTCATGGTTTGAATGGGTAGCCTGCAGGGAGAGTGAATGTCAATGTGAATGGGAATCATGAATAGTATCAATGTGAATGGGTAGCAGGGAGAATGAGCATCAATGCGAATGAGTATACGTATCAATGTGAATGGATTTATCAGTTTCTCGTATTGCGGCTGGAATCGAATGGCCACGTGCTCTGTTGAAAGCCTTGAACCGTTTGAACACGTGTACCATCTGTGAGATCATGCGGCGCTCTGCAGCCGCTTCAATAAATGTCGAGGTTGAGCCAAGACGTAAGAGGTAATCGTGATCAGAGGACTTGTAATTTGTACCCGGCTAATTAGGAATTATATCGATCAATGGTCGTATTCGACGTCAACTAGAAGAAACATCTTCAAGGGAGCGTATACCACTCCACCCGCTGAGGTGGAGCGGATCTCATCTAATTGGATTTATATAAGCAGAAGACACGCACCTGCCAGATTTTTATAACTGCGGCCATAATAGCGGCGTAACCAAAATCCGCATTACTTGTTTCCATAGCAACGCCGGTGCGCCATCCAGCTGTTCATTATAGAAACTGTCTTCTGTATAGTAGGGTTGTATCGACGCAGGTTGTAAATTGCGGTCGTTAACGGCTTCTGGTTGATGCTTCTCTTTTCACGACAGTATATCGAAGCAACAGTGCTTGAAATTCACGCAGAGAGCTGAACACGTAATCGAGCTGTATCAAGGTTGGTAAAGCACGCTTTTTGGCACACTCTGTATCAATTGATGGTGACCGAACAGTATATATTATAGTAAAAGAACTTTATTAAGAAGAGTGGTGCATTAGGCTAAGGTAGCAGAGGAAGTACATTAAGATAGGTAGCGTGCAGTTTATGCTCAATCTGTACCAATCAAGAAAACACCGAGGGTGTTAACTATCTGTGGATTCACATTGACTAATGTGCATTTAAGCTGTTTTGAAGTTATTAGCTTTTTTAAGTAATTACACAACGTAAAGCAACAACAGTTACGCTAAACAATGAAAGATCAGATCAAACACATCAGCGCTCGTCCACTCACCCACCATCACATACACACACGCGCGCGCGCACACACGCGTGCACACACACACACATACAATGTGAAAAGTTATTTTGTGATCATTGTGCCCAGTCTCTAGCGCGAAGATGACAATCCACAGTGTCTAGATGTTTCTCCTTCGGTTAATAATTTTATATGGTCCTCTCATAGAGCCCCTAATATGCCAGGGCTGTGGGCTGCTACCATTCTCAGGTCTTTGAACTTTGATCTCAATGATGAATGAAGTGTCCGATTTGGACTAAATTCTTTCCTCTTTGACACGGCGGTACCTAATTTCTGTAAAAAATTAATACTATAATTCAGCTCCGACCGACTGGCTAATAAGTAGGAAAGGTGTAGTTAATGTGTAAAACTACTTGATAAAAGTAGCTATAACTATTATTAAGCTACGTCTTAAACACTAGTTATAACTTAAAACTACTAGGCAACTACTTCTATAGTAGCTATCACTACTAGTTAATAGCTACAGTAGTTAAAAGTGACCATCACCGCTACTCTTTGAATCCCATCGGTGGTCTGTCCTGCCCTTCCGGTAGCAGCTTCCAGTCGCGGTTTCGGAGTTTCCAATATTTTCTTCTTTGTTCTATTTTCTATTTGTAATTTTAAACTCACTACGCTTTTTGTCAGAGGATGGGTTTGTCAGGGTTTTTTTGTCCTACACCCAATTTTTCACATTAACTACATTTGTCTTATTTATTAATTCCGTCTTACAGGAATTTCTGTTCTTCGACAACAACCATTGACGTGGCCCATAATAATCTTATGAGTAAATTAGCCCTGTAATTGTTTCATTAAAACTTGCGCATACTATTGTGAGGAAGTGGGTTCCTCTCAGACCTATAAGGAAAGCCTAAGGCACTATGCCTGTTTAATGGCATACCTGGAGATTGTTGCGCGATAAGGACTAGAGTAAAGCGGTCTTAGAGGAGTTGTGGCCTATGAGGAAAACGGCCAGTATTGGCATCCAGCTGGATGACCACAAGTAGGCGGCCGTGTTACAAGTGGGTCTGAGAGAGGTGATTGTCGAGTCAAGGATGACAGGGATGAGAGAGAGAGAGAGAAACAGACAGAGGGACAGACAGAGACAGACAGACATAGACACAACGGTAAGAGGGGCATTCCGTTACTGGCTGGATACTGTGGATAAACCAGTGATCGTATAAGATCTGAGCAGCGATTGGCAACGTACGGGGACGAGGAATTGAAAAAGCACGGTTGATGCAGACAGCAAAAGGTGATATATACAGTGACATAGTATATAACTTGTAGTATAATATAAAATTATATACACTATTTTTTGATTTTGAAAAATGAAATTTTTTAAGAGTTTTACAGTTGGGCTTTGTAGGCTTGACATTTTTGTAGTTGTAACAAGTTGGCTTAGGTACTGCTAAAACTGTGCTCTGATCAGGGTGCTTTGTATCATTTGCCAGTAGTGCTTGTCCTTGTTAGTTTACAATTAGATATGCCATTTTGTTCCTGATCATTTTTGTTACATACGTTGAATGTCAGCAATTAATACTGACAATAAATTTGCATAAGCCTACTGCTTGGTGACTAGCAATGCACCATGACAAAACATTAGCAAGTTTTAAATGTAGTTAACTACTTATGTGGTAGTTACAAAAGTAGTTATAGCTACTTGTCATCTAAAGTAGTTAAATAGTAGTTATAACTACATATTTTGAAAGTAGTTAGGAGATAGTTTTAACTACTAGTCGAGTAGTTGGTGCCCATCACTGAAAAGTAGGCCTCTCGGAAAAGTGGGGACGTAATCACCCAACAGGTGACCTACGATTGGAAAAGAAATCAAAGGCGAGGAGGAGAATTGAATAAACAGAACGAACATCGAGAACAAAGAAAGCAGCCGAACAAAGAAAGGAACCGTTGAGGAAGCAAAGAATGGCAGCGCAGCGGCGCCCTTACCCTGAGTAACATCAACAGGAAAGTTGCATACATCAGTACGAAAGCAACAACAACTAAATGCAAGAATAAACAAACGCCGAAAGAGAAGAAAATAAACAATAACGTTGAAGACGGTGAACAAATTTGCTGCCATACACAGTCGTTAAACAAACTTTCAAGGGACTAAAATTTAGAGGTCCTACTGATCGTGACTGATTATGATCATGGTCAATAGTCATATTTGTACCGGGTAGTGGTCCTAAAGGATCTTAATCCCGTTTTTTGTGGTCCGTGGCTTCACTTCGGTACGGTCTCTGCTCCATCTTAACGAACCAGAACGACATGCTATCAGTGGTGTAGCCAGGCTTTAGCGTTATGGGGAGCGGGGAGCACATTAAATAGGCGCCATATTTTTGAACTATTGCATGAAATAATTTTAAAGACATAATTTGAAAAAGCGATATTCGTAATATCAGTAAGCACCTATTATGAAGTTTTATAATGCATACTAGAATTATAGAATACAGTCGAATTGAAAGGTAAAAAATATTCAATAAAGTATCATTATTATGTACTAATTCTCATGAAAAACTCCATTCTGTATTCTAGACAAAATTAGTGACTCTAATTAGTGACAGCCTTATCGTCTTTTCATTCGTAGGTTTCATTCTAGCAAAATGATCAATTACTTTGTTAAAATCCACCTCAGCAGCAAACTGTCTTTCGATCGTAATCAAAGCTAAGCTTGACAACCTGTTCTCATTCATTGTGGAACGGAGGTAAGATTTAATGAGTTTGAGACGTCTGAAGGATCATTCTGCTCTAGCACTGCTTATTGGCAAAGTCAGAAAAAGGGACACAATGTTGACCGGTTTGGGTAAATAGAACACATGTCATTGGCCACCATAAATTTCAGTACACTGTTGATGGTCGCTGCCAATTCCTGAGTTTTCTCTTCACTTGAACATTCCTTGCTAATACAAATAATTTTTTGTACATGTCTCTAAAATGATAGATATTCTTGCACAATTTCAGTTCCACTTTCAATTACACCTGAGCATGTGATTGTCAAATGTTCCAAATGTTTCAAATTGTCCTCATTGCCAATACGTTTTGAATCCAAACAACAAAACTTGGAAGCCAAATCTTTAGAATGCTTAAATCCTTTATTTGTGCTACTTATGACAGAATCGATTGCACTTTGACCCTCGACCTTCGCCTCTATCGCTAGCAGCGCTACAGAAGTCTTCAGACTAGTTGAGAACTTTGCACAGCCACATGCATCGATTGTCATAAATAAATTACGCATTAATAAGAATTTGTTTTCAAATAGGCGTTGCTGTTGATCAATTACCGGTGGCTGAATGTCAGTTCACGCACAGCGAGAAACCAGCTCTCGTCCTCATTCGTAAGTTGCAGTGTCTGTACGTCTGCATGCTTGTCTGTTTGTCAGTCTGCCTGTCTCTCACAATGCACACCCATCTGACTCGATTTGCCCTTTTGCTAGCACCTCAAAAATGCCAATTTTCTCTAGTTTGTTTATTTGGGTCGTTTTTCTTTATCTCTAATTTTCTCTCTAAACTTGCAAGCACACCAGGTTTATATCTCTCGATCCCTCATGATCTCATTTACTTATGGTACTCTATTGCGCGTTTTCACTATTTTGATTATGTTCGGAATCGCAGTTTATAATGTTTTTAGTTTAATCGATGATAATTAATGTATTGATTCTCAGCATCAATTATGAGACGGTTATTTCCACTTTAGGTCTCGTCGGCAATCGTAGGTGTAGCGGGAATGTGGGGCCTAGTGGTTCAAAATGGGTTTGGAGAGGGTGACACAGAAAGATGTCTTCAAACTAGAAATACACTATAAATAACATAATTTTAATAATTCCCAGAGATCTTTGCCATATCATAATGGCAAGAATGAATAGAAATTCTTAGTAATAATTATCTTACTTACAATCTAGCTGACCTAACCAATCGAATCTAAATAGTCTACAGACCTTGTCTAAAATGTTACAGTCTACCTTAAATAGCCTGGATAAGTTGGTCTAAATAGCCTAACCTAAATTACACGTATCACATAGTATAAATGGCTTGAATGACCTACATGCTATATCTACCTGACCTAGATTGCTTGGCATAAATGGGTTAAATATCCCAGATATGTGTATCCTAGATATGTGTGTCCTAGATATGTGTGTCCTAGATATGTGTGTCTTAGATATCACATTATGTTTGACCGTCAGAGGCGGCGATCTTGTTTGACAGGTGGGGGACACCCAATGAAAGTGGTAGGAAATGTGGGAGGAAAATACGTATAACGTGCCTCCTCTCTGTAAAAGGTGTGGGGGACATATCCCCCTCGACCAACCGGGATCGCCGCCCCTGGTGACCATCTCGACAAGTATAAGTTGTTGTGGTTTAAGGTTTCTAATTGCTTAAGCGTCTGTCTCTGCCACAGCGGAATACGAGAGCGTGGTTACGTGTCCTATGACTTACGGTTTGTTCGCATTTGCAACGAAAGCCGGATGTTTCTATCGCCTCAAGTCAATCTGTGCCAATGACACGAGACAAGGTTTTGAGCCATGCGATGACAACACGGGTGGGTGATTGTGTGCACTATAATAGCCATACCTTGATATTTACGAAGTGCTTTTCAGATTGGCAAAATCTCAAAAGAGTTAACGTTTGGTTGTGTATAGCGATCGATCATTATTTTTCAATATTTCATTATTTTTTCATTATTTCCTTATTTCATCATTTTTTCAATATTTCATTATTTTTTTCATTATCTCATTATTTTTTCATGGTTTCGAACCTGTTCAGTTTCAGCATATTCAGTATAACTAACACGCCTGGGTGACCGGACAAAATGGTAGCGGACAAAATGGTATGGGGAAAAAATGGTAGCGGACAAAATGGTAGGGACAATATAGTATGGACAAAATGGTATGGACAAAATGGTATTGGACAAAATGGTACTGGGACCAAATGATACGGACAAAGTGATACGGACAAAATGGTATTCAATTTCCACGTATGCACGCATCCATTCTAGCGGCTTTCTATCAATCCAGCTTCTTTTAAAATAGGAATCTTTTATTCGATCCAGTTTCCAATTCAGCAAAATTCTTTTCGTAAATTAAGCATCTTCTTCAACCCCTCTCTTTTCAAGGAATATAGATAACAGCTTCCAAACTTCGTTGATCCAGCTTCGCCTTATAAGCATGATTCTTCTAAACTATCCAACTTCTAATTGAACATAGTTTTCTCAACGATCCCGCTTCTGATCTGAAGAGCGATCATTTTCATCAATCCCCTAATAAACAAACATGATTCTTTTCATCAATCCAGCTGCTGATTAAACAAGATTCTTTCAATTAGTCAAGCATCGATGTTAGCAAGGATTCCTATCATCAGTCCTACTTCAAATTATACATAATTCTTTTCATCAGTCCAGCCTCTGATTAAACAAGACTCTATTAATTAATCCAGTCTAAATCTATGCAAGGATCCTGTTCATCAGTTCAGTTTCTATTTCAGACATTTAGACAGCATGATATTTGCAAGTAAAATGACTTTGCCAACCTAAACTATGGCTTACCAAAGTTTGTTATACGCATATCAAACATAGTCTGATATATATATTTTTTCCTCTGACATTCCACTCCCCGGACATTAATCATATATATGTTATATATAACATTAATCATACATGCTTAATTAATATGGCTAATATGATACACAACTTATATATGTGTGTGCTATGTTAGTGATCAATCGGGGAAAATGTCCTAGGGGAAATGTCCGGGTAGTGGAAGTATGTCCTAGACCCTTTAAATCTCTACCATTTTATCCGTAAGTCTACTATTTTGTCTGCTACCATTTTGTCCAATACTATTTTATCCACACCATTATGTCCGTAACATTTTGTCCGCTACGATTTTGTCCTCATACCATTTTGTCCATACCATTGTGCCCGTACCATTTTGTCCTTGAACCACACGCCTGATTTGCACATCAAAATTACCGCAGCCTTCAGATGATGCGAATGCAAATGGTGGTTTTTATTATATTTCGATGAATTGTGCAATTCGAAAATAAAAATTGTCAGTATCGGAATATAAAGGTTCTAGTTGATTTCACGCAATTGCGAAGTTTCGGGCAAATTTCAAGTTCCCTACACCTTTTCCTCTGAATAATTACCCCGGGGTTTCTTACGTATACATTAAAATCCGTATTCAAGATAAGAATAAAATGATGGTTTCGCTGTTAGCTATATCTAAGCTTTGAACCACAAAAAGTAAATCAATAACGCATTTGTGACATTTAACATTGAGCGCCTCTGCGTAGGCTAGATGTCTTGAAGTAGCGCTACATTGACTGATTGATTGAATTATTAAATGACCAATTGTGTGAGTGGGTGAGAAGATTATTTATCATTTCGTAGAAAAACCCGAAGGTCTTGTATTTGCTGAATCTTTGTTCTATGATTGCTCCTCTGGGGATTTTGTCCTGCAGTATAGGCCTAACTAGCAATGACCTTTAAGCTTTATTCATATTAATGTATTCGTCGATTGCTTGAAAACGAATCGCCAATGAAAACCTGTTGATCAGAAAAGGACAACGCATTCATTTTATTAGCGCTGCATGTTATGACAAATACGTCTTACGACCCTCGTTCGACTGTGAGATTGGTCTGAATATGGGCGTCGGCTTTTGCCCGATTAAGTAATAAAGCCAGAACTATAAACATTTTATTTGGCATTGATGTTAATACGACGCACGCCTGGGACGATTGTCACAGGGTTAGGTACAAACTTTATATTGACACAGTGAATAAAGAGCAGAGTTACAGCAGGAAACGTAGTATAATATTATGGCACGTATTCATGGAACTGCATTTAGCTGCATGCTCTGTCATAATAAAGTCTGGGTGCTTGTGTCGCGTGCAGTCGAAACATTGCGGTGTTGCAGAGGTACGGAAGAGGTAGGATTTGAGGAGTGGAGTCCATCGCTCAATACGGAGAGACCTTCGTGGTTTGTTCGTTTAATATTGCAGCCTGCACAACGTACCTGATGAAATTAGGGATATTTATCCTTGCTTAGCTCGAGATATGCCAAACGGTGGCAGTTCAGCGCATTGATATCGTTTCAATCGAGAGTCGACAAGACTCAACCAAACTTAACCATACTTAGCCATACTCAACCATATGTAGCCATACTCACCATAATCGACCATATTCCACCATAGAGCAGCGCAGACTTTGAATCTGTTCTTAGTTAACTCTGAATGTTGGTATTCCGTTGTCTTTGCATGTTCTGTGATTGGATGCAAACGGAGGATCACATTCTGTTCTATGAATAGGCCTATCGTTTAAACCCGATGGAAATAGAAATTTTTGACTTTTATCGCTTCTTCTTTACCGTCTTCGCAAAATGATTAAAATTGACTACAGGCATATATTATATATAGATATAATATTATATATGTATATCATCAAACTCGCTAGCTTGCTTCATTACCCTAACACTTTCATCAAATCATTTCTCAGACTGGTCATCCTTCACGCTAAGGCGACTTAGATCTCGCACTAATCTCAGTCATAATTAATTATAAACTCATGGTTCCTGGCACCTATTAGTAAGGCATGCATGTATGCATACACACATACATATATACATACATACGTATGTACGATTGTACGTACGTACCATGCATACATACATACATTCATGCATACATGCACACATACATACATACATAAATACATGCATACATACATACATACATACATACGCACATACATGCATGGCATCGCATGCATATATAAGTACATACATGTAATTATACAAACATGTATTCACAAAAGCATTGATGCCAATAAGACAATGATCCTTTTCGTAGACTTGCCATATGAAATCCCACCAACGTTTCGTGCATCGTTACCTTACCACAGTGGTGTCAAACGCTTTTGTGATGGCGGGCCAGTAGCAATATTTTTCAGAAAGTGGCGGGCCAGGGTGCCGAAGGCGCATGGGAAAAGTGAAGAAGGGATCTCAGAGCGGCTATGCAAAGAGTTGAATAAAGCTTTCAAAACGTAATTTTGGTGTGTATTATCAATCACAAATATCACATAAACTTGTAAAAGCCATAAAAATTACAAATTAGTCCTTTTATTCTCAATTGTGGTGTTTGTCTTTAGACATAATATATATATATAGTCGGCGAGTCACAAATGGCCCGAAATGGCCGGCGGGCCTGCTCTTTGACACCCCTGCCTTACCGCATGGAATTCGTGGAGTTGATTGGAATGTTGTTGGCGTTTAGATGTTTTCCTGGAATGTCTATGCACCTGGAACGACAGTGGAAAGACGTATCTGGCCACAAGGAAGCCATCATCGTCACTCTCTTCCGTTCGCCTGAAGCGATGTTTGGTAGGTGTTGCTATAGCGACACAACAGAGAGTATGTTTTTTTGCTCCACACATGTCTTCTTTATCTAACCACCGACCACACAGACTTATTCAACGGCACGCTTTGCTCAATTTTAGTAATTTTGTCAAAGTTGCCAGGGCAATTATTACTATTAAACGGACGATTTTTCTAAAGCGCCGTAACGCAGTCATGCTGCTACAAGGGCGCTTGAAGGATAACGTATACAATTTATTTTCCGGTTTGAAAAGTCATCATTGTCATCATCATGATCGATCGCCGTCATCATCATTTGTACGGAAAACTTAATGAACTTAATGAACTTTCGAATCTAACTGATCTTTGAGCCTCTTATTAACGCACCAACATCATCATAGACGTTATCAACATCATCACGTCGCTTTTAATTGCTAGTTGAAATGATACCCTTAAGGAATGATGTAGAGTTGGGAGCGCCTTTTGTTATCTTGAAGAGGCGCTATATAAAGGTGTTTAATGTAGGCCTACGCACAGTCGCACATTTTACACAAATTACAGCCTAGAACATCTCATACAGTCTGTCGCGGGTTACCACTCTCGCCACACCTTCTTCTTGATGACGAGAGTATCCGCTGGTTCTTTCCTCTATCACCAAGCTCAGCAACACGACTCACTTGATGGTTTTCATATGTATATTTAATTAAATATATACACACCACTCATCCTATCTACACTTACTGGAGTTATTAGTATCCTTTTGAAATGTTTCCCTGGTTTACGTTGGAGACAGTGTTCCCAACTACGTTGATTACCCTTATCATCAGAACGACCTAGCATCTCCCCCAGTTCCGAAACAAGTTCCCATTTCCTTTGCTTGCTACGCTATATGAATCCTTCTAGAGGCGATTTCCTTCGCCATCCCAAACGCAAAACTCGTATCTCTATTGGACGACATGTCACCTACAGAAACCATTACTAAACCCTGGTTGGTCGGGTCTTGGCGTCCCTAGCGTAATGTCAGATTCCTAGGGGCGTCCAGTTACTGCTTGACTAGCGGCTGTTATGTAATAAGGCTGGGCCTTATTAGCGTCATTGAATTCCATTACTACAGTTACACCGCCTAACAGATTCCGCGTTCGTGTTGGAATTGTCCCCTATTCATGATTCGTGTCAACCAGCCGGTCCAGGCCAAATCTTCAACTGATTCATGAGTTTCTTGTCTGTGGGTCGTAGAGATGGAATGGGTAGGCGTCCGCCTCGAAGTGTCGGGTTTCGCTGCTTGACACTCCGTTGATATTTGCATATTCCTTGGTGTCTGTATTGAGGCCTTCTGCTTCAGGCAAAGCCCATTGATGTCTCCCATCTCATGTATCAGATAGACATTCTCATCCGTAGTCCTCCTACGCTTCTGCTGTCGATCGATGACTTTTATATAGCGCCATCGTCCAGAGTGACGCACGTCACACAGCCTTCTTTGGTCTCCGTGACACATTTTTTATGACGGTTTGCAGTGTATAGTGCAGACTAAAGCATGCAAATTAATTAATAATCTACAAACACTATGAATGTAATTGAAAACGTAAAAAGAAAAAAAGAAACATTTGGACTCATTAGGTTTCTAGTCTCATAAAAAACGATAAAAACTAGGGCATGAAAAAATCTTACAGCAATGTTCACACTATAGCGCAAAATGATAATCTAATTTATGAATTTGCCTTTGCTTCTATTAGGCCAATAGGCAAATATAAAGAAGAAAACTTAATGAACATTCGAATCTAACTGATCTTTGAGCCTCTTATTAGCGCATAAGAAAAGTGGACCAACTTTGGTATTGCGTCACAGTCGCTTGGAATATTTCAATGTAGTAGTAATTCATGTCAAAGTAGTTATAGGCTAAGCATTAAAGTTGTTATAAACGAGGCATTTCAGGATTAAGTTTATAATTATAGCTGGTCCAGTTAGGATCGATGTCGCATTAACTTAATAGAAACATGACTATCTTCAGTGCAGTAAATAAGATGAGTCAACAACTATAGGTCTACTGAACAGACGCTGGTTATGCAAACCAATCAATTATTTTGCAATCAAGAACAATCTTGGTCGCTACATGTAACTGAAGTATATTCTGTGATGAAAGGCGATAGTTTGACCTGCGTTTGCACAGAGATCACCGCAAATATGAACCTAAGTAGGGTTACATGTAGATCACTGAGCTCATTAAAAATTACGAGAATGTAAGACTTAAGATCAAACTTTCACAGTCTTCAGTCTTAGAGGGTTTTCTCTTATTATCTTTTCAGGGTTCAACATCAGACGAGAAACCGAAATCAGGGACTAAAGATAAGGAAATACAGCAAACGACAATTGACAAGGCGTTGCTTTCGCTAGTCTTTCAACGGCTAGGTAAGCACACGTCTCAAAATCTTGTTTCAATTCTGATTTGCATCAATGAACGTAAACAATTAAACTCAAGTCATGTCCTGGTAAATATATTCACCTATTTCTAGCGGTATACTTGCTAGAAATATGGAATGTTCTTTTGAGAAAAAGCGATCATATGACGATATGCGAAAATGTAATTTTTGCAAGTCGCGAGTAAACGGATACGTGACGGAGTAGTGGTTAGGGGACCTGACACCCGTCCTTATAAACCGAAACTAGGAAACCGATGTCATTCACTCTTCCTACCATGTGCACACTGGTTAGCTTAAGAGACGCTCTTCTAATTAAAAAAAACGTCCTCTGACTAACGAGTCCAGATCAGAATAATATTATTATCAACTTCTAGGTGCTTAAATGCAAGCGGACGCGAAGCTTAATAGCAGGAATATGATCTTTACTGCGGCTGAGAGTCTGTCTAAGCCATTAAGGAACTTATTCTCATCTCGTGGATTAGAATATTCAGAATAAGATAATGTGCATGCTTATTATAGATATACACAGATCAGTATATACAATACATTACAATACGTTTTCTATTGATTCAACAGAGGAACATGTACGGTCAGTAAAATACATACATTGATTATTAACAGGAGTGGCAGCCGACAGCTAGATTCGACTCTTGTAATAACCTGTCACTAATTCGTTCATACTATGTCTGTAATCATTATATCGCTGATCGGTGGGATTCCCAGAATAGGTCAAGTATCCGAGTACATGTCCTGCACTGGTTGCCTCTACCCCAGCGCATCTTATTCAGTGTATCTGCCTTAGTTTGGCGCTGCCTTGGTGGTACTGCAACTGCTTACTTGCAGGAGCTATTTTGCCCTATCACTGCCAGTAGTAGTCGACGACCACTTCGCTCTGCAGTTCTTGGCGACCTGATCGTCCCTTTTGCACGCACTTCCATAATGCAGAATCGGGCTTTCTCGGTCGTGGGACCTACCATCTGGAATGGATTTCATTTAGAGCTCAAAAACATAGAGCGTCGGGAGGTTTTTCTGGTGCTGCAGGTGCCGCTGCCGAGGGAGTCCGCCCTCTCCCCTGCTCCCCCTACTCCTCCTTTGATATTGATTGATATATACTACGGTTTGTAAGTTTGAAAATAAACGAAAATCTTTCTAATATTTGCTGTTGCAGACAATTCTGATATATTTCTGAACGAAACGACTTTTAACGGTTCTGTTCAACTCTCTTCGTCGACTTCCTTGACGACTGCCACTTCCTTCGAAGACTATCTGTCGCCGACGGCAGTCCCTCGCAGCACTGCGTCTAGACGGGAAGAAGAAAAGATTGGCTCAGACAGTAGCGTAATCCCTAGGAGTGAGGCCCCCGCAGCGCTACTTCCTCGGCTCACAGTCCCTTCGCTCGGGGAAGACTCCCTTGACGAGGAGGAGGACGACGACGACTTCGACGTGAGCGGTGAGTCGCCGAAGACGGACGCAGAAGGTTCGAGCGACTACGAAAGAACGACGTCCTACGTCAGAGGAACGAGAGGTCCTCCGCCGCCGCAGGGCAAGGGCGGCCGACTGACGAACATCTATGACAGTGACCGGTCCCCCTCTTCGTCTCAGTCGGACACGGACTTTCAGTTCGCTCTCATCTACAACGGAGGAGGAGTAGGGGGAGGAGCAGGGGCAGAGGGCGGACTCCCTCGGCAGCGGCACCAGCAGCACCAGAAAAACCTCCCGACGCTCTACGATTACGACGAAAACCAACCGGCTGGGCAGCATCCAGGACTGGCGGCTAGCCAGAGTCCATACAGTCCTGGCAACCCTCAGCTGCCCGACAGGGCTTCCTCCCAGCCCAGGTCCAGCCCCAACCACTCCTCCTCCTCTTCTGTGCAATTCTGTCGTCTTTCAATATTCGCATGGACGACTGTTATGCTCGCAAGCACGGATGTCCTATCTCTCACGTCTTGAATGTTTGTTATTTTTCTGTAATTCGTTTTATAGATCGAACTACTTCTTTCCATTGGAATTCGTCGCCGCACGAGTTCTCGACAGAGCGTACGTTTTGCACACGATTAATTTACATTCCGGAGTTGTAATTCATAATAGAAAATCTTCCGAAGAACCAACAACAATGTTTGGCTCTATAAGAAAAAATCCCCTCAAATAAACGAATTATTCTCTTTCCCAGAGTTTGTTTCTTTAGCTTGTGGCTTACAGGAACATCGAAATGTAATTAGCCACAGTAGGCAATATTTCAAGTCAGTCATTAATTGGCGGTATTGCTGAAATTCAACATGATCGCAGTATTGCGTTTCTCTGGTCATATCTAAAACGGGAACTATATTATTATATTGATTTGTTGGATTTTTTGGTAGATCAGCCGAGATTTAGAAATTCTTTTTGTAGACCATTTTGCTCTGCTAAGTCACGTGTGTCATCTCCTTACATATCCCGTCTCTCTTCTTGCTGGGCTAATTAATATTTTGGATCTTTTCTGATCTTATTACGACTTGGTTTTCGTCTGCCATCGATTGCTGACTTGTGAACTAGACACCAGACTATATAAGTTGTTAATAAATAATAGGAATTATTATTATTATCATTATTATTATCATCATTATTATTATTATTGTTTGAACCCGAGGTACGCATGATCTTTCAGGGACTAGAACATTAATAGGAATAAGAAAATGTACTCTGGAAGGGACCTACTCGACGGTCTCACAAATGGCGAAAGCGCCTTTGAACGTTATTGCGTTAAAGTGCTGTATGTTGAGCGAGAGGCGTTGTGAGAGGTAAGAGGTCTCCCGCTTTTCCCCAGACGCGGTGGTCAGTCGACGCCCTAGATTCGTCAAGAACTCCAGGCCCTCGATGCTAATAGGCCCGAGAGTTTTGCAGGCCACGGGGATAAAGGTGTACGTGATGGCAAGCTCGACGTATTTCTCAGTTTTTCATGCTGTTGATCTCTCTGCTGCTGCTGCTGACTTCTGGGACGTCTCCAGCAGGTAGGACTTTGCCAGCGTGTCCGACACAGTCGCGTCCCAGACCAGGCTGCGACCCGCGCGCCATGGAGTGTAGGTGAATCCATCCGGTCTTTTCCCGTCCGTTACAAGCAAACCCGTTGACTCCTTGGTAGCGGGGAATTCTTCCCGGATCAGACTTCTGGATAAGATGTCGTTGATGGCCGGATTATTATCATTATTATTATTATTGTTATTATTATTATTATTATTATTATTATTATTATTTTACGTTTTATATTTTATTCGAAGTACATAATGATGCTCCATCGAGATTTCAAGTGACTTATAAAACGTCTGGATTGGTGAAGTCTCGTCAAGTTCAGGCAATAAGAAAGTGTTGCTAACGGCTATGGCATTAAAGCGTTGGTCCGCAAGTTACTGAGGGTGATGGAAAAGATGACCTCTTTCTCTTGCGTCTCCAGATACACGCGATATAAGAAAACGCCCTCACCTCGTGATGAAGGCCAGCAATGTGTTGCTCATGGGGTCCAGCGTTTCAAAAGTTAGCGGAACAAATTTATACTGTGTTAGGGTCGATTATATTTGGATCGTCCACGTAGTTCTTTTGGTGCGGGAAAGCCACCTGAGTGAGGCCTTGACATGTTGGGCCATTTAAGACGGCATGTCAGGTGAGGAAACCAGGACCCACGCTGTAGTAGAGGTCACCCAGTCCATCCGCTGCCATGAGTGATTCACAAGGACAACTAGGAGTTCGAATAACGCCAAAACACGGCTGCGGAAGAATTATTTAGATGGTGTACAACATATCTGTCGCAGTTGGGTCGATCAACTTGCGTATGAATTCAGCCAAGACTCGCGAGTTGGTTGTCAATGAAAGCAGAAATATACATCCACCAACCCTACTGATAATACCAGATGCAGACTCCCTCCAGTTAGAGTCGACGTGTGCATTGGACGTTACAGTAGGATCATATTACGAATGTCTACCCATGTTGAGAATATTCTGTCCGCATGCTCATCTTCAAAGTAGGCCGTGGACTAACTCAGGTCCCACGGTCCTGAGGAGGATGAGTCGCAGACAGTTCCTACAGTCTCACGCACCGACATTGGCAATAACGGCGGCGGAAGCTGATGAGCACTGATATAGCGCTGTACGATCAAATGAACACCATGTATTAAACACACTCTTCCCCGCTCGACCCATCCAGCGGTTATACGATCCGTCCTCAGTCACCTCATTATTTTTGCTCCCTGACAAAGATTACCGAAACTTTATACCCAAGTGTCATAAAAAAACATACCGTTTTTTGACACAACTATGAAAAGAAAAAATGTCAGCTAAAAATGTCCAAACATATGTCGCTACTGACCGTTCCACATCTTAACCTGTAATTAATTTTACTGCAGCATCAAACGACCCTGATCAGTAATTAAACTGAAATTTATGTTGGTGATGATGACGACGACGATGGCGATGGTGATGACGATGACGATGACGGTAATGATGATGATTTCTACAGCGCCGTTATTGAGTACATGCCGTCGCAAGGGAGCTTTAATATATAAAAACGTCAGTTAATCAAAAGTCAAAAGTATTTTATTGTTCGTCAATTGTGCTGGCATCAGTTCATCATTGGCGACTTTGGAAAACCGAAGGAACACATTTTCCCGCTAAGAGGGTCGCCCAATATCACTGACCGTGTTACATAAAAATAAATTGTTACCAGAGTACCGCACATTGTCAACCGTTACAGTACGGACCCGAAGCACATGACGCACTTCAGAGACTAAGAGGGATATACGATTATTTTTACTGAGAATTATAATAGTAGTAGTAGTAGTAATAATAATAATAATAATAATAATAATAATAATAATAATGATAATAACAATAATATTTTCAGTTCTGAGCACCTCAGGCTCAGACTGGAACAATAGTGAGACTGGAGACTGATTGACTCTTGCGTATACCAATGATGAACTAATGAGTCCGTATCCATGTCCGATGGTTTGCAAATAGATACATTTTATGATAAAAAATAATAATAATAACAACAATAATAATAATAAAAATAATAAAATTATTATTAAAAATGATAATACTTTTCGTTTCATTTGAAACTGGTATGTAGCAGTGTAATCACAAACACAGGCTGAACAAATAATGACAAGTTATTACAGAGGTCTAATTTAACTGTCGGCAGCCATGCAAGGCACCCATTTCGTTATACACATACAATTATCTAGAACAAGCTGTTTGTTAACAGGATCAAAGGACAATGAAAGGGTTAGTCAAGATGATCGAGATATCTAAGCAAGCAAGCAGAGTCAGAGTGCTTCAAACAGGAACGCATACACACAGGCGCAGACACACAAAGAAGCACGGATACATACAAAGAGACAAGGACATAATATAGATAAAGAGGACATATGAGTCATCAGGCGATGGGTCTGGCACTCATGTACCAAGGACTGAAGAGTATAAGGGAGGCCGAACAGAGCATCAGCAGGGACACGAGGACGAAGAAGATTCGATCGACGACCCTCGCCAGCAGCTGCCACTCCCCTGTCGTCGTCTCTGCATCGACTGTTGACATCTGGTCGTCCTTCACCTTCGCCAGTCTCTCCTTGACGGCCTGAGATACCCTCGACGGATCGATCTTGTGGTACTGCATCGTTTCCTTGAGGAAGAGATGCTCGTCGTGCGAAGACTTCGAGTAGCCGAGGTTCTTCGAAAGCGTCCCTCTGGCGATTCCAGACCCGCTCGTGGGTACCTCTGGACAGCAGATGACGTCCTTGAACTTGTCGAGAGGTGTGCTGTGCTCGCGACAGTGAACGCTATTTCGACTGGAGAGTCTGGCTCCGAACACCGGATGCTTTGATTGATCAGGGTCGGTGCCCTGAGCCCTAGGGTCATGAGCCCTGGCGGGGACATCGCCTTGAAGTAGGCCGAAAAGACGGGCGCCGTGCTGTAGAAAGACGACGCGTACCCAGCGGGGTACGCCGACGGTACTGGTACGATGGTGAAAGTTGAGGACGAGGACAGTTAGACAGACGGAGGCCGTACCTAAGGCCATCGTTGAGCCCAAGTAGATAACTGAATCAAAGGACAGAGAAAGCGAACAGTCATTCATCGGATAGATGAACTTATTGGAACGGATATATTTGTTTGCAACAACAACAACAACAACGAAAACATCATCATCATCATTATCAAATCATCAGCAGCAGCAGAAGCAACATTATCGGTTTCAGTAATTAGGAGCGGCAATAGTGCCGGTAACTAGAGCACCATGCGTTATCATTATCACCCCCACCACCAACAACAACAGCAATGTCATCATAATCATCATCATCATCATAATCATCATCAATATTTCAGTAGCAACATCATCAATATCAAAAATTGGGAACTGCTATCGTTCCGGTAACTAATGCACGAGACATCAATGTACCTCTGTATATATATAATAAATATATATATATATATATATATATGGATACCAGACCAGAACTGACCAAGTATTGGAACTACGAGCGATGTCCTTGGAACATTATCAGCCAGCATGAGAAGAAAGACAGTGAAGGCGAGAAGAACGGAGATGCCGACGGAGATCTTCTCTCCAGCGCTAGGAGGAACGCAGAAGACGACGAGGATTAAGACGGAGAGGAGAGAGCACGGCAGGATGATGTTCATCACGTAGAAGATGTAACGACGGCTCATGCGGATCGTAAAGACGACCTTGGAGTAGCCGTTGTCAAGGTAACCGGGTAGGACGACCTCCCTCCACTCGACCGTCGTTCCGATGATGTTCCACTCTCCGTTGATCTTGAACTCACCGGTTTCCACCTCCGTCTGAACGTTAGTCAGGTTCATCCGAGAACTCTTGTACGCCCAGGCGCCTACAAGATACATTCCACAGAGGGACGGAAGATGATTGCCTGATATGCAAGAACGAGTTGTCACTTAATGAATGAATGAATGAATGAATGAATGATTGCATGAATGCATGAATGAATAAGCGAATGATTTAGTGACTCAATCAATCAATCAGCCAATCAATCAACCAATCAAGAAACCAACGAATCAATAAATCGATAAATCAATCAGTGTTTTACTCAATACTTCAGCAAAAAATAATTGTACAAAATTCTAACCTAGTCCTAAATAGTTGCTAATCTCATATGGAGACCCAATTAGGGACCGCATGACCCATATCTAAGCAACCTTCGTACACACTTGTACGCTATGCTTATTTTGTTGTTCTTAATAGAATCCTTTTAGACCTTGCAAGGCTTCGTATGTTTTCTTTAACAGAGAAAGAAAACCTTTATTTACATTAACATACAGACTATGTGGTAGAAATGACTAACTGGTAGCCATGGAAACCAACCAATTTCGATGGGACAGGCCTGAGTGTCAAAGGGGAAGTAGAGGATGTCGATGTCACATGTGGTGGCGAACACCCCTCCTGGTTCCCAGTGGGCTCGTCCAGTCGAACTGATCTGAACTCGAATCTTTTCGAACTCTTGGATCATCTCTTCTGCGCTGAAGACAGACAATCAACCACACAAGTACAATGTAAAGGAGAAGAAGAAGGGTTACTGAGCAAGACACAGGTTCTGTTCATGCAATGTCATGCGTGCATACACATTACATGTTAAATATATAAGTGGTGGAAATAATTATAATATTGCTTCACCCTGCAAAAGCCAGAAATCGGTTTAGTACATTTTAAGTCATTTTTACTAATGTCACTCAAATTATTTCGCAAACAAGCATGAACTTAGTTAGTCATTTGCATATCTTCAGGGATGTTTGTTGAACGATATAAGGGAAGAATATAACAAACATCATCGTTACTAATAATTACGTTAAAATATATTGTTGTATCGTCTCTAGCTTTGATAAGTAGGTGATGCAAAAATCATTTCCTACAGTGTACAATGCCGTACATACAAAATACTAAGCTATTCTATACTATACTATGCATAATATATACTATACCATACTATACTATACTATGCTATACTATACTATGCTATACTATACTATGCATAATATATACTATACCATACTATACTATACTATGCTATACTATACTATGCTATACTATACTATGCTATGCCATGCTATGCTATACTATACCATACTATACCATACTATGCTATACTATACCATATTATACTATACTATACTATGTTATGCCATACTATACTATATATATATATACTATATACATACTATGCATAATAGTAGTATAAAAACACTCAGTCTGTAGAAGATTGGTTGTTTAATATACTAAACATGAAAGAGTTGCTACTACAAACACATTCAATTTTTCATTTTTTAGTCCTCCATGTCATGGCTAATGCAGCTGTGAATATAAAAGGTACGTCATCTCTTGTATAAGATATAAAAGAGACGGTCAGTACATGTGACGTGACGCAGCGATTGCTTACATGTTTCTCTGTTCTGCCATTTTCTTTTCATTCGTTACAAGATGCCGCCTTTGCTGGCCGCACTCTGCCTCAGGCGTGTGCCATATAAACACAAAGCTCATCCCAGCAGTAAGACCATGTCAGTCATATATTATATATATATGTATCTATATACTATATATATATAATTATATATATATATATGATATATATACATATATATAGATATATATATCATATTTGTATATCGACCATATCCGTAGAACTTGATTGATGCGAGCGCTTAAGAACATTAATTGGATCCATTAATTAGTTAATCCACTCGGATGGAGCAGATGCAATATCCAACGGGCAACTGGAGTAGAATATAAGAAACACTGTATGTTCGTACGCAACGCGTCAAGGCAACTCCCCTCCTCCCGTTCGTACACTGGTGGTGACAGTCCCAAATCTGGATAAAGGAGGAGGGCGACGTCAATGATCTTTGTTATCACATCGTGTCGTTGCACTGAAGCTACTACTAGTGTCGGGGCTTTGTGAAATTCCGGACTGTATCTCTTGGATTGTCTTTGCAATCAGGCTCAATGGTCGCCAGTTTTTTGGTTCTGGTCTTTTTGGTGTTGATGACGTCACCTGGGTTGTTCTGCTCTAGCAGATGTGGCTTATTAATGCATGACTATTTGTGGATCACGCATGACCATCAAACAATCGCCCCGCTTACTCATCACAAGAAGAGTCTATTCTCCTACAGAACAGTCGTCCTTTCGGTACGGCATTGGTCCTTTCGTAAAGGACTGTTGTCCATTTGGTACGGCACTGGTACTGTCGGTACGGCATTGGTCCTTTCGGAAAGGACTGTTGTCTATTTGGTACGGCACTGGTCCTTTCGGTGCGGCATTGGTCCTTTCGGAAAGGACTGTTGTCTATTTGGTACGGCACTGGTCCTTTCGGTACGGCATTGGTCCTTTCGGAAAGGACTGTTGTCTATTTGGTACGGCACTGGTCCTTTCGGTACGGCTTTGGTCCTTCTCATCCTCTTTTTTTCTTATTATCTCATCGTCCATATCTTCAATTTCCACTTCATCCACTTTATCCTTCTCCACTTACTCCTCCATCTCCTCCTCCTCATTTTCATCATTATCTTACTCTGCATCCCCTCCTCCTCCTTTTTATCCTCCATCTCTTTCTTCCTCTTCCTCCTCTTCTCCTCAACTTCTCCTCCTCTTACTTTACTCTTGCGTGTAATATAATTGTCGCAATTGAAACGAAACGAAATGCTCTGACTGAATTGTTAACAAAATGATATTTGCAGTCTAACCTGGGTCCATTAGATGAAAAAGGCTCATTTAAATATTGTGTTATTTCTCTTAACAGATCTTATTTTTTTCATTGAACCATTAAGATGACGGACGGGATCATAAAACAGCTTCTTACATCAAAAAATTGACATAATATGTAGACACGGTTGCAATTCAGGTCTAATCTTAATCAACGGGAGAGCGAATTAAATGCAGCATATAATGCACAAAATTAATTAAATAAATGGCTAATTAGGTCGAAGATGACAATAAAACGTTTAATGATTCCGAACGAGTTGTTTGCTTCTTGCCAGCTCTTATGAACGACTGTCTGAGTGCATGTCTGTTTTGGTGATTGTCTATCTGTCTGTCTGTCTGTCTTTCTGTCTGTCTGTCTGTCTGGCTGCCTGTCTGTCACGTGTGCCGCGCATGGTATGATGGTGAAGAGCGAGATGATAGACTGCACCCGTTGATGATGGCGAGTTCTGGCGTCCAGATGCGGTTGGCGCGAACAACGATGTCTTTGATGTTGTTATAGAGAGCAGGGTCCCAGGTCAGTCTCTCATCCACCCAGTCCTACATCAGGATATGATCACAGAACAGACACCCTACATAGACACACCCACAGGGACCCACAGGGACCCACAGGGACAGACGGGTGGATATGAATGGAGCAAATGAGGGGACAGGGTAAGTAGGATGAATGACAGTTGGACGAATATAGGAATAGGAGAACTGGAAAGGTGAAGGATAGGATGGTTACAAGGACGAATCAAGGGATGTGAATGGGACAATTGGATGGATAGGAATTGGGAAAATGGATAGACAATGGAAAGGATGATGACAAGGAAAACGGGATGGATGTGAAAGGAAGAAATGGAAAGACAAACAGTAGAAAGGTCGAAGGTAGACACAGAGAAATAAAAAAGCGATATACTTGCATGGCAAACGGTCATTCGAGCAGGCGGAGACATACAGACATAAGCACAAAAACATAGACATAGACAGAGGCAGACAAAGGATCACCAATGACATACATAAAACCAGAATACAATATAATCAAAGACTTAAACGGACAGATGATCGCAGAGTTAATAAACAGATATCTCTTCCTTCTCACTTTCATTGCGTCTTGCGACTTTAACGAGACAATAGGAAAGATGGGCTCTCAAAAGAGGCACTGATGCAGACGGAAGGAGTCAGGCAGACAGACGGAAAGAGTCAGGCAGACAGACGGACAGAGTAAGGCGGACGAAGGGATATATAAACACGCACAGAGACAGAGAGGGAAATATGCAGCTAGCAATAACCAGCAAGGTGAATGAGATATTAAAGCGAGAGAGACAGACAGACAGACAGAGACAGACAAACATATGCAGCAATTCAATCCAGACCAGATTTGGATTTGTGACCAGAACAGAAAGGATCATAATTCCAATAATAGAAATACTTGATCTGACCTGAACTGACCTGACCAGACCTGACCTGACCTGACTCACGTGAGCGTGATGATATCCATAGAGAATAACACGTAGGAATAGATAATGGCTAGAGACCTACCGTTAATACAATGGCAGTCGTCGTCAGAACTTGGCTGCGCTCGTCCTGAACAGAATTGAACGCCAATAGTTAGTTTTTCTGCAATTGCATGACGAGTTTCGAGTAACACGCAGCACAGATCACTATGCAGCTGGCTTACAATTGAATTGAACACGAAATGCACAGCACGAAGACAACAATAAAAGATAAACAACTGTTAAATTCTGGTAGCATCTGTATACATCCCTCTTCATCCGTTATGACACTGAAAGCGCCTTTCAATTATTAAGGCATCGTATCGCATCGTAATGTACAAATTGCTAAAGCTCCACTTGAAAGCAAAGCGCAGGGCACCAGCTTATTTACGAGTGCTGGTGGCTCTATGTAAATACATGATGACGATTGCGATAACGATTAACTGAGTAGCCTGTGAGAATTGACATTAAAAATATGTAGGAAAAGATAATTTAAGAGGTTGCTGCTCGTATTACGATGGCGACTGTATAACCAGGCATTTGGATAAAAACTGATCTCACATACCAGTCGCTGAATCCGAAGCATCATGTAGTTAATCTGAACGTTGACTGTGGATGAGGAGTTGACGACTGCGCGTGCGTCTGTATCGTACGACCGGAAGAGGTCACCGATCAGCTGCTCCTCTGACGTCAGACGGCGCTTACGTGATGAGGGTGACGACGACGACGAGGAAGAAGAAGAGGAAGGGGAGACAGAGGATGAGGAGGGTCGATCGGCTGCAGAGGAAACTATGTCATCAACAACTCGCTTATAAAGGCAACTACATAATGTACAGCAGTGGCATCAGAATAAATTAATTCAAATAATACGGCCCCTGTAACTATAATTATGAGCTACATATCATCAGCAGGCCCACTGAGAGGGGGTAAACGGGGGAAAATGACTCGGGCCACACCCCGAACTAAATACATAAGGGGCCCCACCCATTGATTATTTGTAAACTTTTACTGTAATTGTTAACAAATTTGGTTTTATTAACCAGATTTGTACTTTAATATTCTAAATTAATTAATAAGGGGCCTTTCTGACCTTATTGCTTGCAAAAGAATCAATAACTGAATCAAAATTTAAAGTTATTCCCAACTCCGCTTTAATGGCCAATGTTGCCATTTCCATTGACACATTGTTTTGACACATTGTTGCCCGCTGATAGTTTTTGACTCGTTTGAACGCAAAGAATATTCTCTCTGCACTTGCAACGGGAGCTGGAAGACAAAAAATCCTCATGGCAACAATTAAATTGGGGAAGAGATTCTGGAGCGAAATTTCACGCAGTTTATTCAACAACTGTAAAGGTTGAATAATTTTTGAACCAGTAATTTCTTGATAAATTCGTAAATTTTAAGCTGTATAGGCTTTCATTATTTCAGTTAACCACTTTTCTTAAAATTAGAAATTACAAAAAAATTAAACAAATATTTATTTTCATTATCATTCAGCCTGACTGACAGTGAGGAATGATGATGAATCGATGAAAGATTTAATAAGTGAGTGATGTATCATGTGCTTGTAGTTTTGCAACATTTTCTAATAGGCCTACATTGTATTACTGTATACTGTCAATCATTGCTTTTGCTAAAATGGATAAATCTATATAAACGAACATTTTGCTTATACGGCCGAACACATTCAAAATTAAACGAGTAAAGACTGAGGCGCATGCGCACTGTCAAAAACACCCAATTTTTAAATGCTTTGTGATTGTCGGTTAGGATTAGGTTTAGTGTCGTTTTTAGACATATGCGAAGTACCTTCGGCCGCAGAAGTAGTTTTTCCGTGTGTTGAGAGGCCAAAATTTCTACATTCGCTACAATACTACAATTACTGTAGATAGCCACTCTACATTTAGCCCCTAAGGTTGACATAGGCCGACTACCAATGGCGTAGACAGGATTTCCCCATTGGGGGATTGGTGTAGCGGTAGATGTTTCTCCATTCGATTTAAACAAATTAGGGGGCTCAATGAGCCAGAAATCGTTTCCATATTTTAGCCTTTTTTGCCTTTCAACAGTTTTGTACTATTTTGATACCATAAAAAGTTGTTAACATATACTCATACTATTAGGTATGATTAGTGCTTTTTGTGGCGGAACGCTCCGGAACGTCGTTCCGGCTATTTTTTCAATTACTAAAAGAAAAATAATAAATGTGCACAAACTCTGGAATTTGATATAGCACTTCGCAATATCAATTTTTACATCTTAAAATTTATGAGTAAGTGTATAGATTGCGTATCATTGCGATCATTGTGTCATATTTTAGCGTCATTTCTATCGACAATACAGATGCGTTTCGAGACAGATTTTTCTAGTAAAATTCCACAAGATTAGCAAAATCTTCCAACTGTTCATTTGAAAGTGAATGTAGATTATTAGGAATCACCGGAAACATTGAAAAATAGCTTTGTGGATTAAAAATTTTGTGAGAGAAAAGCGGCCAGAAATGGGATGTAAATTGTAGTTCTGTAATAATCTTCATTCGATATTGAAGGGAAGTTGCATCGGATTGTTTGTCTTGAAGCCAGTCTAGGTCTTGACAAAGAAAATTCATATTTGTCTGCAACTGTAGTAACAGCACTGTGAAGATCATAGGACTCTTTTGGCCTATCTGTACCATCGCAAACGTTGCACGTCTTTTGTCATCTCTTTTTGCAAACAACAACAATGCTTCCATTAAGTCAGGATTTTTGCATTTGCAGTTCTTTACAGAGGCGAATGCTGTTTATTGAAAACTTTATATACACAGTATAATGCTACGTTTTGTTTCAAAATCTGCTTGTTGCATAGTGCTTGAGAGTTGCATAGCTTGAGAAGAAGCTTCACAGTCGTCCACTCTGAAATTTCAAGTAATCCATGGAAGATTGTATCATATAAATCTTTGGATGCAGACACAGAGTTATGTCTTTCAACACATCTTCTGGCACACGCTTGTTTCAATTTTCAGTTTTGGAATTTGTTATTATCAAAAATGTGCTCCATTGAGAATGGGAGGGGGGAGTTAACCCCCAAATCCCGTTTTGCCTACGCCACTGTCGACTACAACTATTACTACTACTTAACCTACTATCGACCACATATTCAGATATACGTTACATTGGGAATTTTGCAAATAAGCTATATTGTCGAAGCCTAACTAGCAGGTGATAATCTGAGCCTAGCTAGCACAATAGTTAATGGTCCAGGAGACTGCATACGTTTTGTAGGCCCTATCAGTTCCATGCAGAGATACGGGATGGACACAACTATATTATCAGATAATATCCGGTTCTCATACTTAAGAAAAGTAATAAGATGTTTCACGAAATAATAAACAAATGTCATCTCACCTGTCGTCTGTGCTTGATTATTATTCTGACTCAGGTGAAGAACCAAGGACGTGAAGATGATTCTGCCAACCATCGCCATCCGCAGCATCGTCTTAAACTCTTACCAGTTGCTGCAGCTGGTAACCTTACGAATTATGCATGTTGAATGATGTAACAGATGCTCCAATAAATTGCCGTAAAAATTAATTTCAAAAACAATTATGTAAATTAAGACGACGTCTAAGTCATGCCTATCAACGAGACTGCATGAACCATGATCTAGCTAATACGATTGATAATTTGATGTGACTGCAAGATTTAATTAAGGGCGGTATCTTATGGAAGATGATAACATGTATCGAAGATGGTAGACATTGATATAGCGCACATTTCGACATTCAAATGTAGCCTGTTGACTTCCAATGAGAGTCCTAAATTAGAATCCTGGTTGCATTGGTGATAAATCGCTGCGCTTGTCAATTGTTCGTCGGCCCACTCGTTCATCCAACCAACTTAATCTGAAATACAGTTGGGTTTCCAGGTTCTGACGCCGAATCCTGCGTTTTATGTTTTGATATTTGGAGATGATTAAGTTGCGACACGTACGACGTCGGTATACAATTTATTCTAATAGTCAGAACACACATTAAAAGTGGGCTAATTGCGATTTGCTGTTCATTTAGAACTATTTATAAGAGTATCTGGACTAAAGTAGATTACATTTACTTGCTCAGTGAAGGTTCGTGAAAGGAGCTGAGAACTGTGAATTCACAAAACTCACCTACATAAAATGTATCAATGTGCATCATCATTATAATTATATAGCGCTAGCAAACATTACAATCTACCATACCTGATTACGAATAATTTTCAGACGAGAACATTGTCAAGGCAGTCAATGAAGGTCATCAACTCTTCCAGTGACACCAGCCAATTCGACCAAACTGTGGTCAAAATTGCTGCTTGACGAAAGGCCTGTGCGTTCAGTAACATTAACTTCACCAAATGCTCCTGCCGACAGTTATTTCTTATATTCCGAGTTTAGCGCGATCTTCAGATAGGCTGGTCCTCGCAAAATCACGTATGCAGTCTTACCGTAATTCACAGCTTATCTATAGATGCCTCAGTCAGATTGCTTCATTCGGTTGCGGACGCAGAATAAACGCCCGCCTCTTATCGACCAATAGAAAAGCCAGCGGAAGAGGGCACCATAGCAACCAGAGACGGTGGCTACGGTCCGTGGATTTAGTTGCCTCTGCAGCGGAAGAAACCCGTGACAAGTGTTGTCCGGTGGCCACCTAATGTGGCTGCCTCTTGTGATGCATCGAAGGCTGCCTGTGTGATCTCCAAAACCTGCGGTGAATATTATTTAAATCAGACTAGGCCCTACTGAGCAAATTAATTATGTATAACTTGCAAGGATTTACAACATAATTAGTTTTTGTTCGAACAGAAGTTAATTTCATTTAAGGAAAATATTTTCACATCAAAGAAATATTTCCATGTCAAGATAATATGGAACAGATCGTTATATTCAGATGAACAATTGTTCTGTTCAGAAAATTTTATTAACAAATAGTTCCATTTAGATAATATAAACAAACGGTAGTTGTATTTAGATTTAAACAATAGTTCTATGTAGGTAAATATAAATGGATAAGGCCTATAATATAAACTGGTTTTATCATCCGTCTTGTCAATTCAATTAAAATACATTTGAATAATTTCTGAATATTACTAAAGGACCCCATTATTGTTAAAAGTATAGGGTCAATAATTGTTATTCTGAGGGGTAGTCTGTTCTCATAATTATTCTCGATTTCAAAATACCCTGTTACTTCAGCGTGGGCCGTGGAACAATATCATTGATGTGCTACGGCTACGCAGTATTTGTTGGAGATTACTGTTATTGTAAAAACCTTTTCGTTGTCATTTGTATCCACATTGCGATCACCAACAATATTCATTAATAGTAATCATTGACTTTATATTCATGACTGTGTAAGTTTGCAACAGTATTACACTATACACAGTGGCGTAGGCAGGATTTCCCCAAGGGGGGGGTTAGTGTAGGCACTTTTGGGATAGTCATTTTCCGCACTAGATCTACAATAAATTAGGGGGCTCAATGAGCCAGGATTTTTTAAAACATTTTTAGCCTGTTTTTGCACTGCAACAGTTTTTGTGAAATTACAAAATATAAATACTTTTTATTAAAATCGGTTATGGCGCATAGCTAGTGATTGTTATAGGCCTAACAATGGACAAAAAATCCAAATATATACTCAAGCTTTAAATTAGATATGGTTATAAAATAGCCCTGCCTATGCAAGTCAGTCTCAGATTTTCTTTTCTTAACATTTTAGTAGGCTAATATACTTCCTCTGATTATCAGCAGAAGTTAAGTTTTCTTGTCATTAGGGCCTATCTTATTTATTCATTCCTTAATCATAATGAATATTAGTCTTAACTTGCTTGGCTTCACAGAACGAAATCTAATCTTCGCTTCCTTAGTAGTTCATTGATTATTTCCTCGATTGTTGGGGTCATTTCACGGTGAACATGTAGAAGAGCTAATCAATTCAGCCTAATTTTGCTTGTCGAGTTCCTGAGATATGCTTTCAGACGGCGAAGTGTGGAGAAAGAACGTTCACTTGTACAGATGGAAACAGCCTCAAACACACTACCCGTTTCTTTGCGTGAAAGACGACGATACCACCAGCCTTAGTTCTGCCACTAATGAATCCAAATACGTTGAGAGCCATTGCTTATGGAATGATCGCTTAGCTTTGCTTAGTGCTATTCTTGCCCCAACATCTTATAGCAAGAGATAACATTGTTTAGTTAAACTTACCACAACACCTTCCAGCGAGAGATAACTCTGCTTACTGATTTTATAGTCGATCCACTATATACAATGCAGCAATTTATACAATTTATCATTTATATTCAACTGTTTTAAACTTCTGAACACTCAACTTGGTACAATGGCCATGTCTAAGGATGAACTGACCTAGATACATAAGTCTCTCTTTCTATCTCTTTATATATATATATATATTTACATATATATATACATTAGTTAAATTTATACACGCACACCCATTTTATATAGTTATATATATAGTACGTATAGGTTTATGACAGCTGTCTTATATCCCTGTCCTATATCCGAAAATAATTGAATGATATATTGTGCTTGTCACATTATAGGCTAAGTTCTGCTTCATTTACATCCTGGTATATAGTATCGGGTATATACATCAAATCTTTTCCACAGCTGTTGCCTCCGTGGAGTCGGCGCGTATGCTGCACCCAGTGCACTGTGAGTGTCTGTTATTCATCTAGCAAGGGACACGGTCCCAAAATTATCCCAACTTATTCTGGAGGTTGTTGTTAAAAAATATTTTCAACTATGCCAATGAGGGAGGGATTTAACCCCAAAACCTTAAGAAATTTGGAGATCGCGATTATGATTACGATTACGATTAGTGTGGTTGCATATATATAATTTTAGGAGTCACAACTATTCAGAATGTACATGTAAGGTTCCGTGCATACTGCGATCGTTGAGTGAAACAATGATGATAATGGAACTAATGAGCAATCAATAGAATCAGCTATCGAGGAAAGAAACGAATTCTATGGCAGCAGCCAGCGACACCGGTCAAGGGTTTTGCGGCTAATGACGTCCAGTTAGATTGAACGACAACACCGGTCACTTGGCTGACCACTGCTGGACAGTCATGCCGTCGCCGTCTAATTCAGCGCATTGCCCCAGGCATCGGTGGCACCACTCCTCACGTCTCGACACTGCTCAGGCCTAGGACAAGGCCTAGAGCACAGGCCTCCTACTGTAAGGCCAGGCACCTAAGCCTTAACTGGTGACAGCGTAAATGATATAGCGCCAGTAGATTCGCTGAATTCAGCTGCAATGAATTGGCTCCGTCGTAACTGATGTCCAGTGTTTCTATTCAGTCAGCCAATGCAGTTTCCGTATTAATCGCAAGTCGGGTACGAGCACACGGTAGGCAATTAACGTCTCGGATTGGGTACGGGTGGAAGCCGTACAAGTATTGACATACCCGGTCGTAGCCCTACCGACGTAACGCTGTGTGGTCTAGGCATACGTTGTATTGCGCCTCAGTTAATGTAAATTAGCGGATTATAAAACAGTCTGACGCTATAACATTAATTTTTCATTCGAGCCCCATCAGATATCCGATGGACACATCCTCGATTGGGGCCCATCCGATCACCCTCGCATGAGGCTAAGCTCAAACAAGTTAATATCCAGCAATAAAACAAGATGGAAGGAAGAGAACATCAAGAAGACGGAGGTCATGAAGACAATCAGCAAAGGACTGTAGTCAGAATTGGAGGAAAAGAAGTAGAACAGGTGAATGAATTCTGTAACCTAGAGAGTGTGATGACGACAGATCCAAGTGTCACCAGGAAATTAGAAGGATTGCACAAGGAAAAGAGGCGTTCTCAAAAAGGAGAGAACCACGAAGAAGAGAACTAATAGCCAGACAGGAATCTGAAGATAAGAATAAGAAAAGGAGACATAAGAAGATTCGAGGCCTTTGAAATATGGACATGGAGATAAATGGAGAAAATTAGCTGGAAGGAACACATAAGAAATGAACAAGAGATGGAATCGATTAGAGAGGAAAGAACTCTGATACACACAATAAGAACGAGACAGATAAATGGATTTAAGGGCACACGCTGAGAGGAGACTCACTACTAAGAACAGTCAGAAAAAGAAAACTGGAGGGGAGGCGGACAAGATGAAGACGAAGACAGATGATGCTTGACTGGATGATGACGGATGGATATGGAAGGCTGAAAGAAGAGGCCCAACAGTGAGACGAGTGGCAACGTCGGACATTCGAACCTGCCGAAGAGGCAGAGAACTAGAAGATAGAGACAGAGACAGACAGAGACAGAAACAAAGACAGAGAGAGAGAGTCAAAATTTACCAATTGAAAACGGTTGATATTATTCAATATAATTAGGTCTATACGTAGCAATGATTTAAGAAACACATGCAAATATCTTTCAATCGGCAAAAACACTCGTTGCCCTCACAGTGGAGTTGGACAACTTTTAAAAATTTATTACACTGGCGTTAAGGTGGCGGAACTAAACTGTTCGCTAAATGACTTGAGTAACAGATTTCTGCAGAATGTTCTGGTTATTATTACACCGCGAAAGTGAAACTTTTACGTCTGTTTCAAGACAAAAGGAAACAAAAAGCATCAATCACAATTTGATGACCACTTGAACAAATTATTCGGGGAATGTATGGTGCAAAATATTTTGATAGTATCGACTGTCAATGAGCAAAACGATAAGCAGTTGCTAGCCGAGTTTAATTGTGCAGAGTGTTCTATAGCTGAGCTTCTTTATAAAGGGAGCGGTCAACTGCACTTGTTTAAGTCTCTGGTTCCAAGGCTGCTTCGTCCGTGGGCGTGCAGACCGTAGTCTGGAACCGGTCAATGATTTTTATGTAATGTAGGTCTATGCTCTTGTTTACTCTTCTTGGTGCATTTACTGCTGTTTTACTACTATTTTGCTACATGGATGCTATTGCTGTAGTTGGTTTTGCTTTAGTTATCGTTGTTGTAACGGGCAAAGTTGGAGTTACCATCATAGGCGATTGTTTTAGCTGATATTGCTATTGTTGCCATTGTTTAAATTCCAATTAAATGGTTTAAAATATTTAGTTCAGCTCCATCCACTGGTTGTGCTTTGACTGCAGCGTAGGAATTCCGTTGCCCTGCTCGAGTGGATGGATTGATCTGAGATCAGAGAGCGAGCGACACTTGTCCCTAACCCTTCGGCATTTGACTTTAATCAGACACCACCGTCTCCAGTCAAGCGCCGCTGCGACATGGCAGCACCAGTGCCCTCCACCGCTCCACTGCCATCCGATGCAAAGAATAATTGGTCTGGTTTAGAACACTTACATCGACCGTAATTGAGATACGACTGCAAGAGCCTAGAGTGGAGGAAAAAGAGGAGAATGAGGAGGAGGAGAGAAAGGAGGAATATGAGGAGGAGAGGGAGAAGAGGGAGGAGGAGGTTGATGGGGAAAAGGTGAAGGTAAAGGAGGAAGAGAAGGAGAAGGAGGGGATTGAAAAGAGAAGAAAGAGGAAGAGGAGGAGGAGAAGGAGAAGAAAGAGTAAGAGGAGACGAAGAATTTGATTTCCTCATATCTGAACTGCCGCGCAAATTGTCTGGGTCTTTCGACGTGAATAAACTTCTCAAGACTTTCGTTTATGACGGGCCTGGGTCGAGAGCGCCTCTGAGTAGTTATCTTGAAGAGGTGCTATATAAATTGCGTTGATGTATTGATATCTGTCGGGTCGCAGTCCATGTAGAATTCGAAGATTGTGATCAATGATGTACGTAAAGCACAGCTACGGAGCGCCAATTACGTCCTTAGCTGATGTATCGCTGAATTGTTGACTTTTATCCAAGTTCAACAGGTCAAATAGTTGTCTGGCCTCAACAAGACTTCTTTTTGACAGGGTCGATAAGAATCACTTCGTCGACACGTATATTATATCTTAATTACAGCCAGACAGTAATATTGAATCGCAAGATTAGGGAACGTTGAAGAAATGTTTCGCTACATTTAACCAATCACTGTAAGAATCAATGTGAATTTAATATAGCGCAAGATATCTACTCAGAGGCACTGTAGCGCAAAATAACAAGCACACTAATAGTCACAATAATAATAATAATAAGGGTCGCGGACAAAATCACCCCCTGAAAAAATGCCCCCTGGACAAAAAAATGAAATCCTCCTCTTGCCCTAACTAGCTTCTATCACATATATTTCTTAGGTGAACTATCTACAGCTCTGCAATTGGAAGCCATACCATAATAACTGACACTACTAACACGGTCTGCACAACATTACAAATGACACTCAGTACGATTTTTAGTCTAACTCAGAGGCGTCCAGATAGAGGGATCCGGAGGCAAATGCCTCCAATTTCAAGTAAGGGGTATTTTTTGAGTCTTATGGGATATCTTGCCTTCCTGACAATTGGAACCAGGCTGTTTGCCTCTATCAGTCAGAGGGGATTGACGTCCCTGGTCTAACTTATATAAGAAATCGTGTCACAGATAACAGACATACGCTCTGCATACATGTAGACTCACCTGACTCGTCTGAAGAGGCGGTGTCACAGATAACGTATGTGCGTTATCTACCAACTAACAGAAACTAACAATGATGGAATCATGTTAACCAAATGTTTTGATTTAAACCTGCATTACAAATATCATACCTGCTACCAATTGACTAAGCGCAAACGGTCCATGAATTACGCACTGCGAAGCATTCAGTGTACATATCATACACTTTATTTCAGACATCAGACTTTAAAATGGGCACATAATTTGGTTTAATTCAGACTTTAAAGTTTACACACTTTATCTAACCAATAAAAGTATAAAATAAAAAAATGTACATTCTTAGTAGGGTTTGTCCTATTGTGGGAATTTTTTATCCTGGGTTGTTGTCCGGGGGTTTTTCAAGGGTTTTTTTGTCCACCACTAGGAATGTCGTACATGTTACAATAACCATTTCCAGTTTTTGACGCCTTCATGATCTGGACTGCCATTTTCCATCTGCTCAACTGCCTGCAAAGAGATGCTCACTAATGTCTTCAGCTGTGTATTTTTTTAATACGAAAATATGTTCAAAGGAGTTCGCTCAGAGAAGGTGACGAAAATAAATCGTGAACAAGTTTGGGTCGATTTGATGACCTCTTATATTGAACCAAAAAGAATAGTCAAATGACTTTGTTGAAATAGGGCAATGCAAAAATGACTATCAAAATGTTATAATGGATCATCATTATCTCTTCGGCCTCAACGCGGATCGATTAGTAAGAATACTGTCGCCAAAACACGAAAAGACATATCCAGAGCAATAGGCCTGTATTAATCTCTTAAAGCAATATTTAGTCAGTTTGTAAATGGCAGCGTTTTGTAATTAACGTTTGGACAGCCATATTTCATGATTAATGGAATACAATACAAAGAAACTGTAGCTAGTGTATGGTAGGCCTACAGTTCAGAAGGTCAATAAAAATCAGGCATTGAACCAACGAATTGGCAGATTCAATCGTAAAAATAAACATTTTGATTGTGCATAGAATAAACAATGGATCACTGATTAACAATGGACAACTGATTAACTCAAACACTTAGATTATTATTTTGTTTGCGCGCATTGGTTTGCTGATTCAACGCCAAATGCGACGGTAACCATACACTCCAGGATATCACAATTAAGTCATTTGATAATCATCTTTAGCATTACTTTGCTCAAACCTCACCAACACAAATTAATTACAAATGTATGTTTTGGATACTATCAAACAATTTAGAATTTAATTTTGACTTAATTCCCTCGAGCAAGATGTCGGAGAATGTGAGACTTTCGGTGTAGGCCAATATAGGCCTATATATGTGGGTTAGATCCAGGTTAGGCCAGGGTCATACTCACGTGACGTATTTTCCACATAAGTTCTCTAAAGAAGACGACCTTAATGGAGTATATGCATATGTACGTCAGATCTAGATTCAAACTATCAGCAACGTTGCAATCGTATACGTCATGTATAAAATTCAGTAGAACACGAAGTTTCCGCTAGCACGTACTTAGGCCTTTGGATATAGCCTATGCCATAGGTAGACCACAGGCCCTATGGTCTACCAAAAACCTTCAAGTAGATTACCCATTAAAACAACTTCACGCTTGCAAATGTCCAGAGCCCAGCGATTACAGGGGATCATATTTACAATTAAGTCAGGTAAAATATATAAAAAATAGTTATCAGCTATACCAGGAAATGATTTATGCCGTTTTTTATTATATCACTATACACTGCGATCAGTTTAAAGTTCAAATATCTTAATTTAGCCGTACATACAATTCTTTGCTATCGAACATGTCAACTTGAGTCTGAGAGGTCCGCGTCTGCTTTGCGTAAGGGTCCGGAATTTCTCTGCCTTGAGGTCCAGAGTTTCTGTCGGCGAGACAGGGCTTCGTGATTGAACTCCGAATAAACAATACAGCGTTGCTCAACTTGCGATCAGAAGGGAGCACATCGGCAAAATAAAGACATGATTTCGTCGCATCGGGTGTCGTGGTCTCCATGTAGCACGGTGAGTGAGATCCGCTAACTTCTGTTTTTGCTTACGTGGCCTTTGCAAAGGCTGTTTAGATAATGATGCATAATTTAAATGGATCGGTTAAATGGAAATAAACAATGGATTATTCAGAGTTGAGGATCGTCTTTGGTCTCGATTTAACAGGACATTCTAGTCACGTATCGGTTGTCGGCGAGTAGTTGGGAGCATTACATGCACTCACGTAATACCGACGGCATTGGCTGGCTCGGTTAGGTCGGTGAAGGCGTATAATGTTTCACGCATCTCTCTACATGCTGGTTCCGGTTCGCATATCGACGCCGGTGAAGGAGGCTAAATTAATTCCCCGACAAATTAACTCCCCGTCTCAATTTGTCCTATTAAAATTTAACTCCCTGTCATAATTTGTCCTAGGAAGAATTCATTCCCCGATTCAGTTAATCCTGGTCAATATGACCTAGGAAGAATTACTTCACGGAAGTGTTTATTCGCGGGGCGGAATGTCTCTGTCCTAGGATCAATACATCCCCCGGACAAATTTACTGTCGGAGTGTATTGTACCTCGGATTATAATGCCGTCAAAGTTAATTCTCTGGAGGCATTATATTCTAGGTACAATACACTCCGGGAGTAAATTTGTCCGGGGGATGTATTTAGCCTACTACACCGACTTATTTTGGGAGATTTCATTATCGTTCCGTAGGAGACTTTAAATGACGTGGACAATATACAGTCGGACAACGGTGCTGGTGAAATATCTCTCCCGATCAATGCATAATGACCTGGATCGAGGCAAAATGGGATCGCCTATGGAAAACGAGCATAGTTTGGTTCGTTTTTTTAAGCGTTAAGTCGTAACAGTCGTAATCTCAAACAGGACATCCCACGAAAGCTAAACCATGGTTCACTTCGTCGATATTCAACTAGACGTTGGATGTACCCTCGCCGCTTGATTGCATCTTCATCTTCCATTCCAACGCCATCTATGTATCCTCATACGAAACCTGAGTGATCCGCTTAAGGGATTAAAAAGATTGTAATTTTTTTTAAATAATAGCAATTTGACATTTATGTAGCGCTGTTACTAGAAAAACTAAGCAGAATCACTCATTGGGCTGGTCCAAATGATGTCGCGGCCTCGTGGGGTGGCTCAAAATTCCACAGATGAACTCTAAGCCTTATTGCCTACGCCTGATTATAATTACCTTGTCAGTGTGATTTGAGGCTGCGCTGGTGTGCACTCTCTACGAGAATTAAAGGACGGACATCGAAAATGGGGTCAAGTAAGTCGCTCTCTTAGGCAACCGATCAATAGTTGATACACAATTCGAAAACCTAACGATATGTCCTGGCTCACAGACTCTTAATTATAGAAGCGAGATCGTGAAGTGGAGAGATGAAGGACAGTTCGCTTGGACCTTCTTTATACTTTTTTCGTCAGATTATGGCTTTATACGCATGTTATAGTCTGTTAAATCTAGTATAAATAGGCCTATTTATTGTATACATATCATGGGCTTGTTACAGTTGAGCTTGTTTACGCACATGTAGGCGTATATGAATATTCGTGGTGCAGCTACACGCCTGCATCGTGCTCGATGTCAAGTGTGTGGATAATTTATTATACTGAAGACTCATTGTGTAATAAGATGAGTCGCGGTCCCGAAGGCAATGGATTATCAGATAAATAATACTGCGGATATGAAGATACATCGATCAATGAACGGTCTTTTGCATACAGATTTCTCGTTTTGAGTACTTTAGACAGGAGCTGATGAGTGCGATAGCAAATGATCGATCAAATTTCAAGAGTCTATATAAAGTAAAAACAATGCCTGAATAGTTTTGACAATGCAGAGAGCAATATATATACGCATACAGTGTATGTGGGTTTATAAAATCCTAAATTTAACAAATAGACTAGTCTTGAAAGGCACTGTGGATTTAACAGGCATGAGTTGTTTGATCCTTTCAAATAGAAAGTCGTTTCCTGATTTTAACATAGTTATTAACGCATAGCATAACCTTCGAAGAACTTCACTGTAATAGAATAACAGCGTAATGCAGGAATCGATAGAGCGATCAATGAGCTTGGACGACTCTTCTATTAGATCCATAGTTTCTTGGTGAGGCGGTTACTAATTCGTGGTTCAATTTTAGTTTCATTTGTTTGAGCGGTCACGGCGAACAAGTTGTCTGAAATGCTGAACAAACAATGAAACGAATTTTGATAGAAATATCTTACTTTCTTAATCTAATTCAGAGCGCATCTAGTCTTTAATTTTAAATGTGGTCAGTCATGAGTTGCCAGGCAGTGAGTGTAGTGGTTAGTGTCCTCTGGTCTCTCAATGTAGGCCTAGTGGCTAGTAGTTTGAATTCTGCCAGGACAGACATTTTTATTCGACGTTTCAGCCCTAGTAAACTCAGCTATGATGAGTAGACTGACCTACGCTGCAGGTGTGAAGATGAGATGGCGAGGAAGAGGAATATACACTGGCCTTCTTCTTCTTCTTCTTCTTCTTCTTATTATTATTATTATTATTATTATTATTATTATTATTATTATTATTATTATTATTATTATTAATTTTGTGGAGAGGGAAATCGAGCATTGATTTATCACACAATGTCTACTGTATTCTGATCAGAACCATAATATATATCCTCGACTTTGTGCAAGTGAAACTGACGTCACAAAACTTCAATACAATGTCTCAGATTATTATTATTATTATTGTTATTATTATTATTGTTGTTATTATTATTGTTATTATTATTGTTGTTGTTGTCGAGACTTAGAAAAATGAAGTCGCTAAAACTTCATATATATGTGATGTCACAGGGAGAGTTTAACCCTTTAACGACCAGCGTAATTGATTATGCCTTACACCTAGTATACGTTGGTCGTTAAATGGTTAAGGGAAAGCTATTAGTTTTTACTTAATATTTTCTTCAAGATATTTATGACCAACATTTAACAGTTGAAATTTATTAGACATATGTCTTTTACATATTTCAGGAAATCCCGTTGAACTGAAACAGATTAGAATCGGGATACCGAAACTCGCAGCGCAGTCGAAACATTATTCTCTGCAGACATGGAAGACGGCGTTAAAGCTATCGAAATATACGAGAATAATGGCTTTCGTGACAGCTCATACGAACCGGCAGTTGAGGTCACCAACAACGTTACAGATGGCTGCTCAGGTGGAACAGAGGACAAATCGACAGCTTTTAAAAGCAGTTCATCCTCTGAGGAAGAGGCAGAGAAGGAATCTGTTACAACGATGGGTTTAGCTAATGCATCAGATCAGATGACGTACAAGATAAATGACGTTCCACCGTGGTACCTCTGCATTGCACTTGGATTTCAGGTAAGAAAGAAAAAACACACGAGGTTCACAAGCAAACTCTGTGCAGTATTCACTAGAATTTGGTCAACCAACGATCTTCTATGAAAGCCACGGCAATGAACTCGGTTTACACATTGAACAACTCATTATACGTTAAAAGTGTGTACATGGTTCACTGAAGAATGTTGTAAGCGATATCCCCTTAACCCCTTTATTGTCTAACTTCTTCAGGCTTTCCCATAAGTTATGGCACTGTATGGTCTCTACTGAGTCACATGACAATATATCATACGAACCTATCATCATCATCATCATCATCATCAACATCATCATCATCATCATCATCGTCATCGTCATCGTCGTTGTCGTCGTCGTCTTAGTCTTCGTCGTCGTCTTCATCATCGTCGTCGTCCTGTTCTGGTGTATTAGCACTATTAGCTGTACATAGGCGCCCCTAGCTAGCGGGATCATTGGATCCCAAGTCTGTAACCCACAGCCACCCTCAGCGACTCATCGTCACGTCATAGCTCGCAGTTGGTAATCGGTAGGACTAAGAGTCAGTCGCCTGCGTGTGGTGCTGCCACTGCTTTGAGACGCGCCTGGTTATGGAAATCAGGCATTCTGGTGGAGAGGTCTTTCACTCTGAGTTCGATCAGAGGGCCGTCCCATCTTGATTGTTTGTGAGCCCACGCTTCTTTTGGTTCCGGTACTCCGCTGGTTTCCCTCCATTTGGCCTGGAGGGCCTACTGAGCATAGTCCTTTGTGGGTATCTCTCCCAGAATCCTAAGCTGGAGTCTCTCAGTGGCTGCGGCCGATACCTAGAAGGCTGGAAGTGCCAGCGAAGCCACTGATCGTATGCCCAGTCCTCCTCTTTTGATGGGCACGGTGGCCTGGAGCCATGCCTCGTCGGTGAGCACGAGATTAAGCACCTCAGCGAAGCCTACCCTCATGACCTTGTCATATTCCTCCAGTCCTTTGTGGCCTTCGCATGGACAACTTCTGAGGGTATATAATAGCCGGCTGGCACTCAGCGAGTAGCGGAGCAAAATGAGGGCGTCATGTGTGGCGATGGACGTTAGTTTTTCCATCATCTGCCTTACATGTAGCTTCACTGTGCGTGAATTCAAAGTGTTCGTCAAGGGCGTTTCCGTTGACAGAGGTGCGCCTAGGAGTGTGGCCTCTGAAGGGTTAGTCCACCTGAATAGTCTTAATGGTTTGAAGTCTCTCTGGGTATCAGCAGAAGTCGAAATGATCTCACACTTTGTTCGATTTAAGAACAGGCCGAGTTTTTCGCATTCGCTTCCGAGTCTGTTTATATCTTCCGCAGCCTCTTCCGCCCTGCCACCTAGTGTTAGGTCGTCCAGAAAACCTACGGTGAGCGGTGATTTCATTTGGGTGAGAATGGGCTGTAGAGGGATACAAAAGAGCAAGAGACCAAAACAGTAACCATATTTAAGATGTGAATGTTCCCAGTAAGCTAAATTGCAAAACGGTGCTAGTTCCGGAGGAATGTCATTATCATTAAATTCATAAATGTTTGTATTATTATTATTATTATTATTATTGTTATTATTATTATTATTATTATTATTATCATTATTATTATTATTATATATGTTTCACATTATGCTGTTATCGCCCATGATGAGCTAATGGAGTGTTGGCAATGTCCCGAAGAGGCAGGCTGCGTTCCCACGCTGAAGAACAACTGAGATACGTTGGAACAGAAATGACGTCTCCATCGGATCGTGGGTTGCAGCACTCGTTCGACTACCCAACTCTGAGATGAACTCCAGTCCTTCACTGCTCCAAGCGCCGCCGGATTCCAAGGAGAGGGCTACGAAGTCGTGGGTGTTGGTTATGGTGGAATACTTGGCCCTCTTCGTCTTAGCTGCGCGTTCGGCTGCTTCGCCAGCTCTGATAGATGTGTCGACAAGATGTGACTTGGCGTAGGTGTCGGGCACTGTCACATCCCATGCCAGACATCGACCACGTGTCCAAGGAATGAGCGTGACGCCGTCCGGTCGCTTTCCATCTTCTCTTAGCAAGCCGAGAGGTTCCTTTTGCGCTGGAATCTTCGCCCTGCCAAGAGCTCTCCAGATGACATCGTTCAACATGCTGTGTCGTTGATGTTTTCCGCTGCCTCTTCTACAAATTAGTCCATGGAGCCCTTTTGCGTCGACGCTCTCTTGACATTGGTGACACAAATGTGGCTCGCAGAGCGTCGTTCCTAGCCTCAACCCGGCTGCCAGTCGTACATCCTCGTTTGAGAGGCGCAGGCCTAGGGCAGTCACAGGGGGCGCTAGCATCCAGTCTCCAGAATGAGGTGCTCGTGAGGCCAGCAGGCGAGCACGGTCGCATGGATTGTTATTGGAATCCAGCAGACCTTTCCATGCCTTGTCTGTGAATCGGAGGTCCCATTCTTTCTGGCGATAACTTGCTGCTCCTGTTGGTGGTTCTGCATCTGTCAGGGTCTTCCAAGCGTTGAGTGCTGAACTCGCGAGTTCATATGGTTCCTCAGCAGACTCTGTTGGTAGGATGCATGCCTGGAGTTCGCTTGTACTAGCAGCAGAAGCCAGAAAGGCAGAAAGTGCCAGCGTAGATGCACAACGAACTCCCAGACCACCATCTCTCACCGGCAAAGAAGCCTGGAGCCAGCGGTCATCGTCAAGGTCCACATTTAAAATGGTTGACAGTCCTTCTCTCAGCAGTTGATCAAACCGAGCCAAGCCCGGGCAATCAGCGCAGACGGCTGTGCGCAGACTGTACAAGAGCTTCGGTACACTTAGACTGTTTCTCAGCAGAACCAGAGCGTCATGTGTATAAAGCAAGGACAATCTTCCGATTGCCCTCTCGAGGTCATTGGCCTTTGAATTAACGACCATGTTCACAGCTGGACCTGAATTTAGAGGTGCACCCAACAAGGTCATGTCCTCGAGGGCTATGCTCGTGAACTCTTGGAACGCAGGGTCATTGTTCGGCATCTGGGTGTTGTGACACGCGATTTCGCATTTGCTGCGGTTCAATAGCAATCCCAGATTCTTTGATTCCTGCTCGATTAATTGAACGTCGTCGGCCACTGTTTCCTTGTTACCTCCCAATGTCAGGTCATACAGATATCCGATACGCAGATCCGAACGAAGCTTCATCAGAATCGGTTGCAGCACAAGACAGAATTCCAGAGATCCCAAAGGATCGCCTTGCTGCGTTCCTTCTTCGGATCGAATTGTGTTTGAACCATAGCGCAACAGTGGACGGTTTGAATAGGCAGCGTGAGCAAAGTGGTAGAGCTCTGGGATCTCTCTAGCAACTGCCTCTAGAAGACAATCTCTGCGCAGAGTGTTAAAGGCATTGGCGAAGTCGAGCTTCACTAGGACGCTGTCCTCAGGCATTGTGGAAATCCAGCGACGTGTCGCATGGACAGCTGCCTCAGCGCCTCCTGGAATGCCTACTCCAAGCTGAATGGGGGCGAGCAGTTGAGACAGCCTTGTTACCGCATGCGAATTAGCGCACTTTGCCGCCAGACGACGCCATGTGTAGCCCACGGCGATCGGTCTTATGTGCCTCCGTCCTTCTTGCTCAGGGCTAAAAGGTTTGCCCCATAGATGACCTCATTCACCTCTTCGGATAGACCTCCCTTTAGGAGCAGATTGACAAGGTCAGATAGATGTTGCCCGATGTTGTCATCTACTCCATAGGCCATCAGATCCTTTAAGTGTTGTGGAGTAATGCCATCTGGACCACCAGCCGAACCCGCAGGGAAAGAGGAGATTGCCCTAGCGACATCTTCTTTAGAAACTTGAAGCGGGATGAAGCGATCGGGACTGTCTGGATCACATGGGGTTCTCCTGTCCACTGATGCAGGCGGGTGCTTTTTCTTAAGCGCGGCCAGAGTTTCAGGTGTGTCCAGTGCCGGTTTATCCTCGCTGCAGATGAGACGGATGGCTGCCTTGAAATTGCCTTCCTCCAGCTTGCTTGCAACTGTTGAGGCTAAATACCTGGCGTGGTCACATTTAGCGGACTTGAGCTTACGACTTGACGTCAGTGGCAATTCATCGTTAGTCGACTGGTCTGGTCCCTGCAGTCCCCATTCAGTAATGCGGGACAAAATCATCTTAGTCATGTTGTGCTTTCGTCCACCTCTTCTTGGCTTCACTAGTACAGTTCCACCGAAGGCCAGCAAATCGAACCATTTTGCAACGCAATTTGGTTCTCTTACAATTGCTTGGATTATATCGGCCAGGAGAGCAGCACAAGATGGCCTTGCAGCTTTTGGGATTCTCTTAATCAGAAGACTGGGTGAAACAGGATGTGAGAGCTGAGAAGCGATCGGCCCAACGTCCGTCGACAGCTCCCGTGAGTAAGAGATCTGCACGCTAGTGGTAGAAGACGACTGTCTTGTGGTATTATGCTTTAAAGGGCCGTCCGCCGGTGGCTGGTCGGAACCTGGACAAGGGGCGGTTCGAGGGCCGTGCCGGTGCATCGTGCCATCTGAGGCATGGGTTTTGAAGGACAACCAACACACCCCGCAAACCCCCTGGCCCTTACAAGGTTTTTGACTCATCTGAGTTTCAAATCGGTTTGTTTTCAAATGCGCCGCCATTTAAACAGTAATCGTTGCCATTGGCAACGTTGACGTCGCTGGCCTTAAAGCATGGCAAGCGGCCATCAATTCAAATGCACGGCTACATATAAGTTGAAACGAAAGTTTGACAAACCAATCGTGTTGTGGTCTTGGCGAATAAGATGTGGTGAATATAATCAATCGGGTCACGAGTTGTTAATCCATTAGACGATGCTAAAATCCAACTCTGACGATTACTCGTTACGCGGTATTTTTGCTAAATAGTCGGACATTAAAAATTTTCCGCCCACCACGTCCGCTGCCTCAAATCAATTAATACTATTGTTACTATTAATAATAATAATAATAATAATAATAATAATATTATTATTATTAGTTATTAGGGTATTGTATAATCCCACACGACTGAAACGGAAGTATAACAACTGCTATCTGTTGCAACCTGTGTGGTTCGACAATGACTCTAAAGCGGAGTTCTACGTACAGGGACCAAACATGTCAAGTCAGGTATTAGGATCATAAGTAGGCTGAGTAAATGATAATGACATCCTAAGTTTATTGCAGTTCTTACACGACCCCAAATAAATCCTTGATATATGCGACCGTTAGAGTAATCCTCTATCGATTGATGTATCATTGCGATTGAATATGTTTCTCTGACTACTGATTTGAATGCGTGCATATTTATTGTTGTCTAGCAAGTTCTAACGATGCTCGGAGGTATGTTTGCGATTCCTACTGTCATCGCTCCAGCCATGTGCATCGGTGCAGATAACATGGTAGCAACAAGTGAAATCCTTGGTACGTTGTTCTTTGTCAGCGGATTCAGTACCCTCCTCCAAACGACTTTCGGAACAAGGTATTATTACAGCAATAAACGATGATGATGTTTATTATTATTATTATTATTATTATTACTATTATTATCATTATTATTATTATTATTATTATTATTATTATTATTATTATTATTATTATTATTATTATTATTATTATTATTATTATTATTATTATTATTATTATTATTATTATTATTATTATTATTATTATTATTATTATTATTATTATTATTATTATTATTATTATTATGTCGCCGATTATATTAGCCGTGATGGGACGATGACATTGGCTAAGGCGTTCGCTGAGGTATACATCCGATGAAAATGTCGCAAGGAAAATGTCGCGAATAATAATGTCGCAATCAAAATATCGCAATTAAAAATGTTGCCCGTTAAGAATGTCGCACGACAATTATATCGTCAATCAACACAGACGGATGAGAACCGGATGTACCGTCTTCATACGGTCGTGCTTCGTCCGTCTTGCGCAACAGTCGCGGCGTCTTTATGCGACAGAAGCTCCGCAAGGGCAGATCCAATAACACTTACATCGATACAATTTATAATTAAAGAAGAATTCATCAATCCAACTTCTATTTAAGCAATATTTCTTTCATCAATCCAGCTATCAGTTGAACATGATTCTTTGTGTCAATCCAGCTTTTATCGATCCCGCTTTCACTTAAGCAGAATTTTCTCATCTATGCCGCTCCTACATGTGCCTAACCGTAATGCTTTTCATCGATGCAGCTTCCTAGTAAAAAATGTTTTATAGTCATTCCTGAGTCTAATAAAACGAGATCCTATTAATTTTCCAGCTTCGTTTTAAGCAAGGATTGCTTTCATCAGTCCGGCTTCTATTTCAAATCAAGAGAGCATGATAATGACTTTGTATCTACGGTTTTCCTAAGATCGTTATACGCACACAGCAGACATAGATCGCAATATAAATAATTATTAATATATATATGATTCAAAAAATGGCTAATTTAATGCACCACTTATATATGCGACATTTTGACTGACGATATAATTATCGCGCGACATTATTAACGCGCAACATTTTTATTTGCAATATTTTGATTGCGACATTTTTATAGTAAACCGTTCGCTGATCTGTCTACATCGCAAAAGGAAAGGAAATAATTATCACAAACAACGTAAGCTAATCATTTACCATCGATGACGATAATGGTGATGATGTTATCGTATATTCTTTCTATACAAGTGGTTCTTACACGTTTTCTGCGTCGATGCCCCTTAGACTTTGAAATTCCATCACGAACCAAAGACGCTGAAGACAAAATGAAAACCTTAGTATTGAAAAGTAGACTTAAGCAATGCAGAACACAGGCCTATACTGAAAATATATTGAAGCAGGCAATTTATTGAAATTAAAAAAATATCTACATCATGGCATTTAAAATTAAAGAGCATACAAATTAAAAATTATAATTTTTAACTGTTTAGAAATTTAGAGATTTAGGCCTAAGTATTTCAAGTCAGGGCGCGGAGTCACAAAGATGCTGGACGCCTGGACCTCTCATCGCACCTCATTAAGTAAATCTCGCACCCCTAGGGGCGCATACCCAGGTTAAGAACCACTGTTTTAAACCCTTAGTATGGCGTTTAAAATGTTCTACATCACGTGTCTAGATTGTAGTTTACAGACATGCATGATAATAATGACGGTGGATATGATGATGCTGGTGATAATTATGATGACTTACTATGAGCCATGAAGTAATCGTGACTTCTCACCGGTTTGGGTCTGCTGTTTAGAAACCTGTCTTACCAACGGTGGTTTGATCAAAAGTGCCTGTGAGTAGATATCTTGAGGGGGCGCTAAAAAATAAATGCAAGTTGCATTTATTGACTGATAACGAGACCGTTGATTTCAGTGATTTATAAATGAATTGGAGATCACCAACAGTGATTGTGATTGTGTTTAGGATGACTTATCTGTCACTGTTGTCAATGTAGACTACCAATTGTACAGGGAGGTACGTTTACATTTGTGACGCCAGCACTTGCAATTCTCTCTTTGGACAAGTGGAAATGTCCAACGGAATCACGTCAGTATATTTTACAACTCTTGTACTTTCCAAGCAGCATCAAATGGCTATAGGCCATATATAAGCTTACCTACCTTCCTCTTCAGTCTTCTGAATAGGTTCGTGACATAGACGATTTTTGAGAGGTCAATCTGCCTACAGCCATTTGACGTTGCTTGGAAAGTAAATGTATCTCTAGAAAGCACTGCTTTGAACAAATCTGAATTACATATGTATAGGTCTACATTCTGTCCAAAGCACTTTATCTAGTTTAGCACCAAGAAGATCACACGCGTATCAAGTATCAGTAAATAACAAATTCGAATTAGATAATAAATTTTTTTATTGATTGGCTCAATGCTGTTGTGCTTTACTCTGTTTCCTTGCTAAGTCATTGTTGTCCAAGTGTTCCAATGTAATATAGTGAAACATTTATCTATAATATGCTATCGTTCGGAACTGACAATTCTCTTTAAAACTGGCTCAATTGGTGTAAGGTCCCCGCATATCGGGCCTTTCGCATGCTTTCGCCTCTTTTTGCTTCAGTTCTGCATAATCTGACTGACGTCGGCTGCTTGATTGGAATAAGCTATCGCTGATTACCAAGAAAATACCTAGTAACATTGCTTGGGAATGCATCTGTTAATGTTGCGGAGCCTTAATGTACGAGACAAGAGCTTCATGTTGTAACTACACTTGGTACAATCAATGGCTCATAACTTCATAGGTTACAAGGTGAAGAACACGTCTAAGTCATCATTATCTGTTGAGGCAACAGATAATGGGGTCTGACATAATTCTTCAGCGAATGCCTGAGAATTGATGGCTTATACGTGCCCAATTCTTGCTGAATTTCTTGGATCAATTTTGATATACCCCACATTTTCTTTGTAATATGCCATCATTGGGAATTGACCATTGTCTTTAAAACTGACCCAATCGGATGAGGGTCTCTACCAATTTATCAGACATTGGCTCTGACATAGAAGACGACAGATCCGACTAAGGATCAACCAATCAACTCTGCACCAGAAGACGAAGTTGCTTTGGAACTCATTTATACGTTCCAAAAGAGCGACACGTCTTCAAAGGCGATTGACGCATCTTTCAAGAAGTATCGTAAAAGACACTGGCGCTTCAACGTTTTCCAGTCATTTGAGCCTTTAAAAATCCTATTCTGTCATATAAATTTCTTACGACTTATCTTAATCGTTCCACGTTTTCCAGGTTTCCAGCAACTTAAGACTTAATTTTTTTTCTTGATATTCCAGACAGTAGTTTCGGACATCTTGTCATTTTAAAGTTTTCCTCCGCATATTTTAGCAACTTAACAGGGATGTGGTCTAGAGTCCGCGGTCTCGAGGTCGGCACGATACCGGAAAACTGAGGTTTTGGTCTCGGAACAACAGTCCTGATCTCGGTCTTGGTCTTGGTCTTAAAGGAACGGTCTTGGGATTGGTCACCGTCTTAAATTAGCGTTCTTGGTCATTTGCCGTATCAGAGCAATTTATCCGATATTTGTCAGTACTGTTATTTTGATATTAGAGACACCGGATGTTTAGACCATACGCGGATTGGTATGGATTCATGGTGTGCTAAACTAATAGGTCTTTATAGACATATTACTATGGGCAGAAAAAATGTATTTGCAACGGAGCCAGCCATTTCAAAATTTGCCTTCACAAATTTCAAGGTTTTGGAGTAATCTAATAAATTATTCTGTGGTCGGCCACGTGTAGACGCTGTTAACCTACAATTCCGAAGTCCGTGGTACAAGTAAACCATTACAAAGAACGTTAATCGTATTGTTCAGATGTCTTAAAGTATTTACCTATACCTATCGTATAATGTAAGTAATTTATAGTGTGATATTCTCAGGCCGAAGCCAGTGGCTGAACATGCAAAAGTTCAGAGTGCCCGGTAAAACTGTTTTTGGACGATTATTAAGATTATTATTCTTCAGCAATAAATTTAATGTTTTAAGCATATTATTCCGTTGTAGCGTCTTAATAAATGGAATTGTTGATAAAAAAGAGTGTTGGTCTTGGTCCTGGTCTTGGATCAATCGGTCTCGGTCTTGGTTTTGGACCTCTCGGTCGTGGTCGTGGGTTTTTGGTCTCGTGCCCAACACTGTAACGTAACCTTGAATTCTTATTAACATCATTCTAAAAATACTACTTTCAGAATACTGCTTTTACCTAAAGAAGGTTTCACTAGCTATTCCTGTGTTCCTAAAAGCCATGATAATGCATGTTGCGTTGTTCATAGAAGTATCAACCATTAATTTGTTTTAAACTATGAATGGAAATCAAACTGATCGTTGTCTAGTTCTCCTTTGTGATTCTTGCCTGTCTTATAACTGTCTTGTATTAATCTACAGTCCAATCGCATAACCATAATAGAATAAGTACTTGCAGTTATGTTATATTTTCGTTCGTGGAGATCGTCTTAATTTTGTTTACTTTGGCGATCATTTTTACTGTGTCTATAGATTGACGTTGGCTTTGTCGTTACTTTTTATATACTTTGTCTTGGTTTTCAATTTTGTTTTCTATCGTATCATTAATCCAGCTGTATGATAGGTTATCGCATCATATGGTATTAACGCTTGTCTTCAGTTTATTGGCCGTGAGTCCTCAACCGTAACTTTACATCCTGTTGTCCGTCAAACAGAACTGAATTCATCGGCTGGTCTTGCAAATGAAACGATGAATGCGACACCTGACGAGGACATATGGAAATCCCGAATGCTGGAGATACAGGGTGCCATCATTCTGGCGTCACTCTTCGAGGTGGTGATAGGAGTGACGGGAATGATAGGAGTCATGATGCGCTTTATCGGTCCAATCACGATAGCCACATGCATCTCACTCATCGGAATTTCTCTCTTTCCAGTCGCTTCTTCCAACTGTTCCGGAAACTGGTGGATAGCCTTTATGTAAGTTTTCAGTTAAAGCAGTTTAAAGACGCTATTTAAAGCCTAATTAAATCTCGCGACGACGCAAAACAGGGAATCGCACAAAATGGAAAAAGAAGGACATTCTTCAAAAACAATTTTAGTTTGACACGAGTTCATCGCAACCCATAAAAGATATCAAGGTAACAAAGTAACAATGATGACGATGATGATGATGATGATGATGATGAGGATGATGATGGTGATAATGATGATGGCGATGGCGATGACGATGATCATAATAATTGATGGTAATAATAATAATAATAATAATAATAATAATAATAATAATAATAATAATGATAATAATATTATTTTTCGAATAATTTTAAACTGCGGTTTAGTTATAAGCATAGCATATGAGCGAATGATGACAAGTTATTATAGTCATCAAAATTTGACTGTTAGCGGCCATGTAAGGCGTCCATTGCGTTGCAATGTATTGCATATAATCTAATCAACACCGCTGTCTATTGAAAGCAGAGTCAATCCTACTGGTGCAGCGGTTCTTCAACGCTGCGCCTGGCGTGATATTCATCACTCCACGGTCGACCAAAATTAGACTTAAAAACACAAGAATTCCACTTCATGTTTATATGCATTCAGAGAACGGTTTGGTAGACTTCAAATTCCTTCTGCCAAAAATTTAATTAACTTCACAATTGTCATAGCACGAACTGCTGTAGTGTGGGCTAAGGATATCTTCGAATTTTAGAACTGTTCTATATACTGTTGAAGGATATGTGGCATAATTGTTGTCAAAAGCATCAAGCACATGGGAGGCATTCGGGTGAATATTGAAAGATACTGTGCAATTTGTCACGGATAGAAGGAATTTCGTGTAAGTTTAGGTTTTTAATTTTGCTGTAGGACCATGGCTTTCATTGCAATGTTCTCGCAGTATCTTCGCAACATTTCAATTCCTTGGTGTACGGTCAAAGACAGGAAATGTGGCAAATCTGAAATACCATTATTCCGATTTTTTCCAGTTGAGTTGCAATTACCAGACACGTGATAATATCTAAAGCTAATTGAACTTCATCACGTCAAATTTTATATGATTTTTGTTTAATACTACTTATCAAGAAGAATTGCTTGTTTTAGAAGTAGTAGGCCTACTACATGTATAGTATGAAAATGAATTGCGTCAATTTTTTTAGTCTTTCAAATTGAGTAATATATTGAGGAATCATTTACAAATTTTCCAGATTTTATGTCGATATAATGTTACTTATTTTTTCATGAAGAGTATACCTACATCGAGCGTTGACATAGTATTTCTTTATTTACTATCTATCACTTTCTATTGACTAAGAATCATTCGATGGCGCTGACAATTGTAAGAGAAGGACCTGCTAAAGATCTCTCCACAGTTATCGTCTAAGTGTAGGCTGCATGGAGCCCTTAGATCTGCTCTTGACGTTACAATGCGTGCGAGCACTTTAACCAATCACCTAAAAGCTTAGGATTACAATTAAAAATAATTCCATAATGTGCATCGCATGTTTGTTTCGTTGAAATAGATTATCATCGCCATTTCGTTGTCTTGGTTTATCTGCTACATTCTGACGATAACTAACGCTGTACCTAATGACCCCAATCACTGGGCCTACGCAACAAGGACGGATGTGAATCAAGAAGCGCTAGAAGAAGCAGCCTGGTTCCGATTTCCTTACCCGTGTGAGTTCAATTTCTAAACACTGACGAATTGTTATAATTCCATCTCGTTCCCGGACATTACCTGAAACCAGTATGGTTTATATATCGATGACATCACACAACTACTAATCAGCGGCTCCACGCACCACTGCAACTCCAATACATTACCTGACTGATACACACAATGACTCCTTTAAGCTAGCATCTGACTTCCATTTATATTAGGCGTACGCAAGAAACCAAAGCGCTCAAAGTGTTTCTGTTTTCGTGCAAATTCTAGAACTTTGTCAAGACAGGACACGTTCATCTTACATATGAAGTGTGACATTCTACTAAATAAGATAAAACGAAAGTAATAAAAAGTATTGGATTACACAGATGCGTGTAATGGAAACGGTCCTTGTTGATCTAGCTGAGACTGACACTCATGCATATGATTAGAATTATTTTGTTGAACCATAAAACGACATAAAATCTTTAACAGAATATGATACGAGGTACTACAGAGTAGGCATGCAGATGCAGATGTTTCAGTAGTGTTGTGGACTGAATTTCTATCATATTGACGCTAAAGAAGCCAAAGTTTAGTTATTATGACGATTGATTGGTTAACCCTACTCTGCGGCAACTAAATCACTGCTGTTATGATGAATACAACCTCAGTTCAGTGGGGAATTCCGACGTTCAGCGTGGCCAGTGTTTTCGGAATGCTTCCTGGTGTTTTGGCGGGAATCGTAGAATCGATTGGAGATTACTACGCATGCGCAAGAATTTCCGGTGCACCGTCGCCACCTGTCGACTCCATTAATAGAGGTATATACCGACATTAACAGAGGCATATAACAAATGGTCTACAATAGTGCGCAACGAAATAGCCAATTGGGCAATCGTTGTGAAATGGCGTTGAGTAATTTGTAGTTTCAAAGTGTACACCACACAACAAAGTTGGACTTAAAATCTGAAGCAAAACACGTTAAACTGAATGCGAGACTGATACCGACTACAAGGACCAGTACCGACTCACCCCTAACTATGGTTAAGTACGCGAGCAGCATTTACATGATGCATGATGAAAAGTCGGTACTTAGTTTATGTGGAGAATAGTGCTGCAAAATCTGTTTCTTTATTTAAAAAGCTACTGATGATAAAATTGAACGAACATGTTATGTCTGAAAGCACCAAATTTGGTTGTTATAGGCCTATCATTTTCTTCATTTCAAAAGCTACTGATGATAATTGAATGAACATGTTATGTATGAAAGCAACAAATTTGGCTGTTATAGGCCTATCATTTTCTTTATTTTAAAAGCTACTGATGATAAAATTGAACGAACATGTTATGTCTGAAAGCACCAAATTTGGTTGTTATAGGCCTATCATTTTCTTTATTTTAAAAGCTACTGATGATAAAATTGAACGAACATGTTATGTCTGAAAGCACCAAATTTGGTTGTTATAGGCCTATCATTTTCTTCATTTCAAAAGCTACTGATGATAATTGAATGAACATGTTATGTCTGAAAGCACCAAATTTGGTTGTTATAGGCCTATCATTTTCTTTATTTAAAAAGCTACTGATGATAAAATTGAACGAACATGTTATGTCTGAAAGCACCAAATTTGGTTGTTATAGGCCTATCATTTTCTTCATTTCAAAAGCTACTGATGATAATTGAATGAACATGTTATGTCTGAAAGCAACACATTTGGTTGTTGCATCATTTTCTTTCTTTCAATGGCGGCATATGATATCGCGTGAACACATTTTCCGACCAACGTGTAGTAGGTCTAATCACCGTCCTGTCATGACGGCAATTACCATAGTAGAGAATTTGACTAGCATATGAATATTGACTGTGCATTGCTATTGTCATTACAACGTAGGAATATTTGTGGAGGGAGTGATGTGCGTTTTGGCCGGAATGTTTGGCACTGGAACCGGAGTGACTTCCTACAGCGAAAACATTGGAGCCATTGGCATCACAAAGGCAAGATACAGAGTTCATTGATGAGATCATGGTCCTCATGCTTAGAGGCGCTTAGGTAGTCATGGAGTTAGGATGGTCAGGAAACGCCTACTGGCGAATGGTCTTAACTGTGCTTGGTTGCTATTGTAGAGTGGATTGCGCTGGGTCTGGACACGTTTAAGTTTGGAAACCATCAACAGAATCATTGCCTTTCATGCTGCATAGCTGAATAAGCTGGTTACCGTGACTTCGCTTTTTTGGGCGGTGTAGAAATGTTGAGATTACGATTACGATTATTAAGTATTTAGTGACCGAACCGTTGCCCGTTACAGGAAACATCTGAAGCAAAATTCGCATAATTACTGTAAACATAACACCGGAAACGACAGTCGATTGGTTGGAGCTTTCGCCTTGTAGCATGTAGGTCTACCACTGTGCTGGTTAGAGTTAGAAGGTTACTGTGTTGACAACTTCATTAAATCCTTCACTCGGAATTGCTAAGTACCAGCGACTGTTGCTCGGTCGTCAGATTGTGGCTCTTTATATGCTCAATAAAAATTAATAATGATGACATCTTCTAAACACGCAAATTTGGCTTTCATTGCATACAGCTGTATTTGTACACAATTAGAATGGAAGTTCAGGATTTAATGAGTCTAAATAAAAACTAAGAGATGTAGACTTTGAACATGGGCGAAATGCAGTTTATTTAGAACGATATTTCTCAAGTTTTCACTCATTGAGGATTTCAAACAAAGAAATTGTGGTTCATTCTAGTCTGGAAGTCGAAGGATCATACAGACTTCTAGTATCATCATGCTTATCATTGGTGTGCTGGGGAAGTTTTGCGCTTTGTTCATTACCATACCAACTCCGGTGATTGGCGGACTGTTCATGGTGATGTTTGGTAAGTCAGAACCGATATTCAATAGCATCGTTGTGTTTGCAATATCTACAGAAATAAGCGTTTCACAGTTTTTAATTTTGCAGCTTTGCCTGTGTAAATTGGTTATTATTTGGTTTCTCTGCAATTTCTTAGAAATAGAGTCATCTTTATGGGTTATTTTCTGACATGTTTGGATCATATTAATACGAGATCACAGTGCTCACCACGGCTTCTTTTTATTGAGAGAATGAATACTCGTTGAAAATTGACAAATACGCATACATCTCTTGAAAATGATCACTATGATGAGCTGGATAGAATATATTTATTGCAATCTAATCTCAGTTATTTAATAATGTTTCACAATTGACGAAATTAATTATTGTTCTTTTCTGTTACGCTCGTTTGTGTCGTCAACAGCTAAACGTTAGCCTTAATTTGCTCATTGACAACGATCGTGTCATCGTAGGATATACATAATTATATGACGTCGAAGAAATTACCAGCTCCAGGAAAGCGTTTGGCTGATTGGATGAATTGGTTTCTGTCGATGAATAGGTATGATAACGGCTGTCGGAATATCCAATCTACAATTCGTCGATCTAAATTCATCGAGGAATTTGTTCGTATTTGGGTTTTCGGTCATGTTGGGCATTTCCTTTCCCGACTGGCTGCAAGCACATCCGGATGCCATAGACACAGGTAAAGGTTCAGAGCAGCTACTGAAGCTCTGAGACATACACGTACAATGTACGTCTTTTTATTAATGCCTGGGTATTTTTATTTGTGTCTATATTTTATTGTGTAAAATAAAATTATTTGAGTGCAGCTGTGTTTAAATAAAATTATGTGTATTTCTTTGTATTTATCAGCTGTTTCTGTCTCTGTGTTTATCTCTGTTAGTGCACCTTTCTCGCTCTCTCACCTCTCTCTGTCTGTCTGTCTGTCTGTCTGTCTGTCTCCCTCTCCCTCTCTCTCCCTCTCTCTCTCTCTCTCCCTCTCTCTCTCTCTCTGTCTGTCTGTCTGTCTCTCTCCCTCTCCCTCTCTCTCTCTCCCTCTCTCTCTCCCCCCCCCCCTCTCTCTCTCTCTCTCTCTCTGTCTCTCTCTCTATCTCTCTCTCTCTCTCTCTCTGTGATGTGTGCGCGCGCGCGTGTTTCTGTATATGTCTCTCTCTGTCTCTCTCTGTCTGCATGTCTGTCTGTCTGTCTGTCTTTCTCTCTGTCTGAACCCACAACATTCCAACCTTTGTGACCTCTAAACGTTTATTTATTTGATGTGTTTGGTTTCAGGTGATGAAGTATTTGATCAAATCGTCGTAATTCTTGGCAGCACGAGTATCTTTGTCGGAGGCACAATGGCGTTGATACTCGATTGCACTGTTCCAGGTAAGAGGATATATATCCATCTCAGCTCATAAAAAGTTCTACTCATCTCAACTTTTAAGAGGCACTACCCGTCTCAACTCATCTTAGGTTCTACTCACCTGAACTCTTAAGAGGCACTATCCATCTCAACCCATCTTAGGCTGTACCCATCTCAGCTCTTAAGAGGCACTGCCCGTCTCAACTCATCTGAGGCTCTACGCATCTCAAGTCTTAGCCTGTTTCAATTCATCGGAGGCTGTATACCCATCTCAACTCATTAGCTTGTCTTTATTTTGAAGTTGATAAAATCAACAACATAAGAACCCCTTGGTAAGGCGCCAATTTCCAAGTTGATCTACATGGAAACTAACTTTGCAACATCAGATAATTATTGAGTTAATCATAACCTTCTCAGATGGGTTGAATAAAGTAACTAAACATAGGTACAAGACATATTATTATTATTTATCGCCTTTTAGCCACTGCATCTGTGTCCGTCTTTTTCCTTTTTAACCAATTAATCGGCTCCAAAAAATTTACATGATACTGGGTAATTATTTAATTTTGTTACTGAGTGTTTCGACACAATGATCGTTTAAACTAGGATCATCTTAATCTCATAAAAAAGCTGTAGCAAGGCTAAATGATAAGCATTACGAAAATTGCTGCAGTTCCTTAATTTGATCAGAATTTAGCCGAGGTTGCCCAAATGAAGCTTCGATGTGCTTTTATTTATTTCTAAACAGTCTCTCTATGTTGATGGTGAATAAGACAGACCAAGTAGGCAGTTCCGATGGTATACTGCACATGTAAAAACTCGCATTTAACCTTTTGATGACAAGCGTTTACTAAATTTATTGTAAACCTTTGCAGTTCGTCGTTGAATGGTTAAAATAGTGAAACATTATATAGTTTGCTTTCTAAATTTGAACTTACCTTAGCAATGGTGTCGCTAGGATTAGAGGCAAGGCAGATTGAATGTGTGGAGGCAGGAGATGGCCAATTGCATCTTCTCCCTAAACCCAAGATATGTTTGTAAATAAAAAAAGAACAATAATCATTTGTTGGTGACGATTTGTTGGTGTCATAATCATGCAAAGTTGGCACTATTCAGAGCGGTGAGTCATCAATTAAGTCGTGCATACAGTATAGGCTAATGGAAGTTTGTGCAACGAATATCACTCGGGAAACTTCTGCCACTGCGGAATGATTATAGCAAGCTGTCAGCAGTCTCTGTCGTAACTCTGTCAACGCCTGGTAGCTCAGGTTGTTTCATTAAGAAAATAATTTTGAAACCCAGAGGAGGTACCGCCTCAGCGCCTCAATGGTAGCGACGCCACTATGCCTTAGTGGATGCTAGACCACTTATAATTCACGTCACAAGCCATGTCTCGTTAAATTTGTAACAGGAACCGACGAAGAGCGGGGTATATATAAGTGGCTGGAAGAACGCACAAAAGTAGATGACGTGAGAGACAGTGGAGCGGACAAATCGCCAGACACGACCTATGACCTTCCGTTTGGAATGGCTGCCGTGCGTCGATGGAAATGGACGAAGTACCTTCCCATATGCCCAACGTTCAATGGGTTTTCCGTCTGCAAGGAATCGTGCTCGTGCTGCCAAGGAAATGGAAAGGCAGAGTCAGCTGAGGACGGAATCCAGTGTCTCGCATATGACGCCTCATCTATAAACACCGAAAAACCAAGCTCACAATCAACACTCACCAACTTGGACAGTTCCACGAGCATTGTGCTCTGAGAAAAATTTATTTTTACGTTGTTATAATGTTTTTAATTGCCTCAAGATACAAATGATCTCTCGGAGATTTAGATATTGAGTGATTAATTAGTTAATTAGTTTATGGGTTGGCTAAGTCTCGTCAAGTTGCTGCAGAAACAAATGCTGCGAAAGGCCACCGCATTAATGCGTTGAATTACAAGTACTCGGGCAAAGGACTCGAGTCCGACTCGTTACCATTTTTTTAGGTCTCGGACTCGGAATTACATGACTCGGACTTGGATTCGGACTCGAAGAATTTGACTCGCATTTTGACGATTTTTGGATTTCATCCCACTGCAGAAATAACGTGTGCTCACTGTTTGACACTATCGTCATTAAGATTTAATTTGATTTTTTCCCAGAATGCTTCTTGTTGAATTTGTATTAATCGTCACAACACTTATACTAGCAAGCATGGACAATGGCGACATTATTGCAAAATGTGTGTAATTTTGGAATTTCATTTTTTCATGACAGGTTTGAAAAATGAAGCAGAATCAGTAGATCAATTGTACCGTAATGTTTTTGACACTTTACACTTATTCTTTGTGCATATGTTGAACTGTCAAATTTTAAAAAGACGATTTGTTGTGTGTCTTGGTGAACTCCAGCATTTTTGACTCTGACTCGAGCAACTCTGGACTCGGACTAGACTCGGACTCGGTCTAGGTGGACTCGACTCGGACTCGGCTTAAGTGGTCACGACTACTAGAAAAGATGTCCTGTTTCTCCAGCATCTCCAGATGGATGAAAAGGCCGTTGCTTCGTGATAAAGTTAAGCAGCTATTAATGCCCAAAGTTTCAAAGACCAGCGGAACTAAATGACACTTGGTGGGAGTCGATTGTATTTTGGATACTTCACTTGAACGGAGGCGTTGATCTGTGTTCAATTTTGGGAAGTCCAAGATACGAAACTAAATGAAATATGGTTAATGAAAAACTGCGTTGCAAATAAAAGCTAAATAAAATGAAACTGTGTTGTTGTTGTTGTTGTCAGTCAGTAATAAATAAACTGTCTATTGTAGCCGATAACAAGTAAGGGTCCAGTAACGACTGACGACTGCACAGTTCGCAATTTTGCTAATATAACAATAATGATACAAGAAATATTCACTGCTTCGACTTTTGACCATTTTGAGTTTGCAACGTAATGGCCTATAGTCCTGATAGTAACTTGCTAGTAATCAAGACTAGATTAATTGCTAATGATCCAGAAAAACAATTAGGAAAATAATGATATTCGTCTAAAGGAAAGGTTCTGGTAGAAATTGACTTAGTAATAATGTGATCCATATGATCACACTGTTTAAACAAATTATATGTTAAATTATTATTTTATTTTAATCTCCAAGTAATTATCTATGTTATAATAAATTAAATACAATAAACAAATTGTCAGGTCGCCTGTTAATGTGATGGGGTTTATTTTTACTGGTATTTTTGGGATGAACACCGAAAATTTCGAAATAATAATGTAGAGAGAAAGTCCGAAATTCTATGTTTGGCCAGAATCTGCTCTATACCATTCTAGGCCACAGAATCTCAGACACAGACACTGTTGTATACCCTACAAACCTAAAAGACCAATGCTGGTCCAAACTTCCTATTCTTATTTCTGGTCAGTTTAGAAAATTCTGAGGCTAATATTTAGTTTCATGTCAAACTATCAAGCAAATCCCGGTTCACATGACAATGTTGACAGCATTCAGACGCTTCTGACTCGTGCTACTTCGAAGCAGTTCTTTAGACGCACCAGAAGCACAAAATGAACGTTTAGCAGCACAAGATGAAACTGGATATATCGTCATAAGTCTGATGACTTATTCTACCGCTGAAAATAAAGTTCGAACGTCACTTCCCATCTATTTTTAACTCTTGCTGATCATCTTTAAGAGAGTTGATTCTATAGTTGCTATGAAACCTCGGTTACTAAATCAATATTAGCCTTTTCTCTTTCATGAATTACGATCCTTAGTTCTTTACATACATTTTTCTTTAAGCCTTTATTGCGGGAACGCAATAAATGTTTGAGCCCCCCAGCTGAAACATTGGAGTGCATGAGTTACCATGGCTTCAATGGATCGACACCTCTGCACTTGAAGCACCCGTTTCGCGCCCCACTGACCTAACAGAAGTTTCGGAAAGTAAAAACAAAACAAAAGACAGGCAGGCCATGAGATCCATCGTGGAAGCGTTGGCGACCAATGAGGTAAAAGGAGAAATAGAGAAAATGCTGCCGTGTATTGAGCTCTCGGCGTTTGAAGCAGTCGCCATTAAGGAAGACGCATAGAATGTAAACAATCTACCGGGGAGTAAGTGTGAGTATGGTGGTAGTTAGTGAGATGATAATGAGGAGGATGACGACGATGACGATGACGATGACGATGACGATGACGATGATGATGATGATGAATTGATGATAGCAATTACTGTGAGAATGAGAATGATGACGGAAATAGTCGATACCATCAACATCATCATCATTCTCACAGTAAATGCCATCAGCACCACCAACATCCTCGTAGTAAATATCACCATCATCATCCTCACAGTAAGTACCAATATCATTATCATTATTATCATAATTATTGTCATTATTGGCATCATTATCATCAATATCATCATCATCGTCATCGTCGTCGTCATCATCATCATCATTATCAGCATCATCATCATCCTCGTAGTAACTACCACCACCACCACCATCATCATCATTATAAATTCATCATTATCAAGGCAATTACGGCTATCACCACCATTCTCCTCCTCCTCACAGTAACCGCCAACACCATCATCATCTTCGCAGTAACTACCACCATTATCATCATCCTCACTGTGTATTGTACCACCATTCTCTGAGTTAAGTACTGCCACCAACACCATCGTCTTCGCAGTAAATTCCACCGCCACCGTCATTACAGTAACTTCCATCACCACAATAACCACACTTACTTAAAGTAAACCACACGATAATAACTGACAATGCTCAGAAAGTCTACTGACAAGATCGACGACGCCTGGCTTCCGCTCTGTGACGTCATTCAAGATGCTTCTTTACAACTCGATTATAAGCAATCTAACCTTGGTTTAAAATTGTTACTCGGTTCACCTTTGATTTGTCGTTGTATAACTACAAAGTCAGTAAGTTCGTGACCTTAGTCAGCATCGTCTTTACTGTTATTCGCTACTTTCAACTGAAAGCGACAATTTCACTGTAGTGACTGCAGTAATATCATACCTGCCTGCAGATTCACTACTATTCTATTCTGTTCTTCAGCCGTCATCGATACGAAGGTAGGCCGCGTCATGCACAGTTCTTCTCCATGCCTGCTTGTTCTCTGGAACCATCATCATCTGTGTTGTCAAAAAGTCCGTCCATTTTCTAATAATTATCCAACCAGTTTGTTCTTGGTCTTCCCTTTCCTTTAACTGCCTCTGTAGATATTGTTCCTTACGTCATCTCTTTCTCTATGCCGCCCTCTTCTTCTCTCATAACATGTCCAATATACTTCATCTTCGCTTCTTCTACAGCACCTGAGAATGTTCTCTCAACACCTTCAGCTTCCCCAACACCTGAGTCAGCACTAGTTTTATTATTACCTGTAGTCTAATTATAATTACGACTGTTCGTGCATAGTTAAGCCTACTCCGATCAACCTACGTTCATAGGTACCATCGTAAATATTACAGCCCTAAAGCGCAACGTAAAAAGTTGAGGCATCAGTTTATTACCTGTATTTACGTGTAATTTGCTTCTAAGATGAAAACACTTTTCTGGTACTTCTGGTACCATCATTAGTCATCTTTAATCCAATCGTAATTCAACGTAAAAATGTAAAACAAAAGCTAGAAATATGATAGAAGAGTGACAACAAGACAGTGACGAGTCCAACTAGAGTGCCCTAGGTAAGTTAAGTAATCACTACCTTACAAGCACGTGAGAGCAGCTTCTGCAAAATACTAGTGCATGGCAAAGTGTAGGGGAAGCACTGTGATGATCATGTCACCCCTTCTCAACTCTGGCATTAAATAATGCGTGAATCAAATTGACAGTCAATAGACATAAAGTACAAAACAGCTGGACCATCACGATAACAAACTGCGTATCAAACTGTCTCCTATATAGCTTTGCCAAATATCATCCAACACGAATCACGTGACCGGCTCCAGTTGCTCTGCTAAAACTCAAATAAAATGTTTAGACCAAAACCTCTAGCCCTCACCCTGCTGAATTTCAAGTCAAGTTCGTTGACCGTTGGCCAACGCGCCAGTCGAAAAACTCTCAACGGTTGTACGACTTCGTTGCACATCTACATGGTATATCTATGAGCAAGCGAACACGCAATCGGGTCCAAGGTCGAAGTTCATACGAGTCTGGTCATGATCTGAAATACTCGCATCAAACAGATTCAAGAATTCAGGACCGTTTTCTAAACAAATCACACGCAAAACATCTGAAGATTTATCACGCGATACGTGTTCAATGCTTCTGGATTACTGTGGCATCTGGGGCAATGTTGAAGCCTTCTGTCTGGTTCGGTGACCTTCCGAGGTTTCGAATCGAGGTTAGAATTCAATTTGAGGCGTAGCGCTGACTAGGAAAGATGTTAAGCCTTTCACGTGTGTTGTCTGTATCAAATTAAATCAGCGTAATCACTACATCACATCTATCACCAACAGTTGAACTTCATCTCAATGACCAAAAAGGGAACAAGATGCAAATAAGAATGAAAGAAATTGCTACTCGTTTTCCATGCAAGACTTATCCGTTTGCTTCATGTTGTCCAAATCACTAACAATGATCCTATCATCGGTTGGATCATTGAGAGTTTTGGTGATTGGTTCCTTCCAACTCTATTGAAACTAATTCATCGGAATCGTCTCTGAAATCGTTTTGAGCTACTGCTTCTGATTTTGCTTTCTGAGCGGGACAATTGTCCCTCTTGGATATGTCAGTTAATTCCCATCCTCATAATAATTTATGCACTTATTATCTAACGCTTTCTATTTATTACTCTGTGTATATAACGACATGATACTCATTTAATAATGTTTTCCTCGCCTTTCATACACCAAACATCGTTCTCTAACATTCTACCAAAGAATAATATCTGCCTCAATCATAGCTCAGTCCATTTCCAGCTCCCTTAACGCTATAACTTCCGAAGCATCGTTTCCCAGTCGGCCGTAGTAATTTCAGGATATAGCAAAGGTTCACTTGGTTAACCTCAGAGCTGAGGAAACGAGTTCGATGATCGCACCGGAGGCGTTGATTAAATCAAATTATATGCACAACGTAATGCGCGCCTTGCATTGCTGCCGACATCGTTCGTTTACAGTGTGTCTGCAATCGTTGCCGTGTTGTCAATTTGAAAGTAAACGGACTTTGTCATTATTATTAATGCAATGACCTTAAATGGCTCGGAATTCTCTGTGCTGCACCCATAAACATGTAGGTCAGTTGCCTGGAGCTCTTTAGAACGCTTCTGGTCAACGGTAACGCCTTCGTACAGGCACACAGTAATAGACAACATATATTACGCGTGCACTCAGCCACTCTCTAGTTTCTATATATTATATATACATATAAAATACTTTATAAACATATATATAATATATAGATACATACGATAACATAAGCCAATTAGTATGCCAACATCGTGAAATGATAATACTAATAATAGATGTAGGTTACAATGCAGTTTTCCACTCTTGACGATGTCATGCAACTGAGTTACGTATCATTATTCAGATTTCTAGATGTTGCTCACTGTTCTTTCATCAGCAAAAACAGAGAGGGAGAGAGAGACAGAGAGACAGACAGACAGACAGAGAGACAGAGAGACAGAAAGACAGAGAGACAGAGAGATAGAGATACAACCAGAGAGCTAGAATGTTTTCAGATAAGTAGCTGACTACCTGTATTAATTTATACGCATATTTCATGCGTAGCGTAATGTTTGATATGATTCATCACGTGTTATGGGTCTACATCTCCGACGCAGTGACCACAGTTAGCCTACAGTCACAGCTCTAAGAATTGCAACTGCAGTTCGTTTTATGCACACTATATGCGTACACACATAGTTTGAATAGCTGTGTTCCTAGTGTGCATTTCATTAAGTTTCTATAACCAATTTCTTGCTTGTCGACGCAATGGTACTTGACCTTGATCTATAACTCTGCATGGGAGGATGGGTCTTGGGAAAATAAACGACAATTTCCATAAACTCCAAACTGTACAAACTTTTCAAAATTTGCGTTTTTGACTGGCAGTCCTGGTGTCAGATAGAAGAGGCGATATTAGCAATGTCAATGGCCTATGCACCACGTCCTACGCTAATGGCATAGCAAACACGCACAGTGAGTGTTTAAAGAATAGATCGCCTCCGTCGTTTGTATAGAGCAATATAAGAAACATCGAGAAAACGTCGGTCATTATTCAGATCGTTAGCGGCAAAGCAGATACGATTCGTAACGCACTCTCGTTTACTATTTAAACACTCTGTGATATTATCCGAAACCGAGTACTAGGTGTCGCTGGATCAGTTCTAGACCTGGGCTGCATGTCCACGCTACAGAATCGTTTTGAACCCAACGTTTGAGCTCTCATTGTTCCGCCTGTGTAATTGTTAACTGTGACGAAGCCTTCTCAAGGTAAACATGTTCTGTGTTCGGCGTCAGTTACGCTAATGTGTGCCTGATGAGATTGTCTGCCTATTATTAACCTTCTGCTGACGAACAGCTTTTATTAATTTATATCCACAACGAACAGTTTATGTCACTCTCCGTATCTCTGTTTAGTCTCGTATGTTTGTAACTTGAACGATTTTAAACAACTGACAAATAAATATCCTGTATGGCTCTCACTGAGGTATACTAGTGTGCTGTGATCTGCGGTCACATGACATTTAATCACGCGACATTTAATTGCACGACACTTAAACAACGACACTTAATCTCGACAACACTTAATCTCGCGACACTTAACCTCGAGGACACCTAATCTCACGACACTTAATTTCGCGACATATAATCACGCGACGACACTTAGTCTCAAATTACAACTAATTTGTGCCTTTAATAACTTATGTGGCGACAAATAATTAAGTTTAATTAGAAGCCATATTGATCATAAGAATGAGGTTTCAATGGAAGCGGTTATACTCGCATAATTGTGATAATGATAGCGCATTTAATTCAGTTTACGTGCTAAACTCCTAGAGTAAATAGCCCATGCATAAGAGAATCAAGCTCAGTTGAACCAAAATCTACTAAGCGTGAGTAAGTGTCGCGAGATTAAGTGTCACGAGATTAAGTGTCCTCGAGGTTAACTGTCCTCCAGGCAACACTTTATCTCGCGAGATTAAGTGTTGTCGAGATTAAGTGTCGTTGTTTAAGTGTCGCGCGAGTATGTGTCGCGAGATTAACTGTCGGCACACCGTGGTCTGCAGCCTGAGCGCTAGACAATTGTGCCTCAACCGGCAATCTTCGGTGCAGCCACAAGCTAAGCTATCAGATGTATTCATGGAAGTAGTGCAGAAGGGGTTTTCGCACAGTCGTCTTCATTTACAAATGTTTCAAAAATCTTGTTTAAATGCGAAAAGAATCGTTGGCATCGAGTATAGGCCTACTAGTTAAGAGCGGCCAGTGTCGCTAATTATAATAGCGTTACACAGATTCCGACAATACTCGTTTATACCTATGCCTACCCAATGACATTGCGCACTCGAATATCACGTCTGTCGTGCGAGTAACACTGTCATCTTCTGCCTGGACATTGATTCCGACGATGCACCGGAAATAGACTTGGTCCAAAATGGCGGAACATCCACCACTGCGTCTACTACGGATGTAAGTGTGTTTGATTAGCAATGTCATCATCCCACAATAGATGACATATTTGCGAATAAGTGTCGCGCGATTATATGGCACGTGGTCATCTGTCAAGTGTCGTCTGTTAAGCGTCGCGTGATATCTGACGCGTGGTTAAATGTCGTGAAACCGCTGAATATAGATTTTAATGGGATAGTAATGTATACAGGCGTCTCGGATAGGCTGAGAGCAGATGGGTGAGGTACGAAAAGGTTTGGCAGACTGGAAGAGTAGACAGAGGAGTCGAGACAGGAAGGTGGACAAGACGTAACATAGGAAAGAACGGAAGAGAAGGAGAGCAGAAAGAGCTGGAAACATCTCAATCAAGTAACAACATTGATACTATTATAACTATAAGCATCTTAAATATTATTATTTTGATTATAATAATTATCATAATTATAATTATTATTACTATCACCCTAGTTCAGTTTCATAAAGCCTAAGGGATTATTTCTACATAAGGCAAAAAAATGATAGTACTAATATAAGATATTTCTATGTATTATGTTAATGCATAAATAAATTATTACTATTATATTATTATTATTATTATTATTATTATTATTATTATTATCATTATTATTATTATTACCCGGACTTCGATATTTCTGACTATTTATGCAATTTATCTGGAAATGGCCTTACTCGTCGTTGTTGTCCTGGTTGGCGAAAGTGCCCCGAAACGCGACATTGTTAAAACGTTGCATGGTTATTATTATTATTATTATTATTATTATTATTATTATTATTATTATTATTATTATTATTATCTTGTAATCTTACTGCGTATTTGTAAGCTTTTACCAATAAACGATTATTATTATTATTATTATTACTATTATTATTATTATTATTATTATTATTATTATTATTATTATTATTATTATTATACATATATGTTTCACATTATGCTGTTATCGCCCATGATGAGCTAATGGAGTGTTGGCAATGTCCCGAAGAAGCAGGCTGCGTTCCCACGCTGAAGGACAACTGAGATACGTTGGAACAGAAATGACGTCTCCATTGGATCGTGGGTTGCAGCACTCGTTCGACTACCCAACTCTGAGATGAACTCCAGTCCTTCACTGCTCCAAGCGCCGCCGGATTCCAAGGAGAGGGCTACGAAGTCGTGGGTGTTGGTTATGGTGGAATACTTGGCCCTCTTCGTCTTAGCTGCGCGTTCGGCTGCTTCGCCAGCTCTGATAGATGTGTCGACAAGATGTGACTTGGCGTAGGTGTCGGGCACTGTCACATCCCATGCCAGACATCGACCACGTGTCCAAGGAATGAGCGTGACGCCGTCCGGTCGCTTTCCATCTTCTCTTAGCAAGCCGAGAGGTTCCTTTTGCGCTGGAATCTTCGCCCTGCCAAGAGCTCTCCAGATGACATCGTTCAACATGCTGTGTCGTTGATGTTTTCCGCTGCCTCTTCTACAAATTAGTCCATGGAGCCCTTTTGCGTCGACGCTCTCTTGACATTGGTGACACAAATGTGGCTCGCAGAGCGTCGTTCCTAGCCTCAACCCGGCTGCCAGTCGTACATCCTCGTTTGAGAGGCGCATAATAATAATAATAATAATTATTATTATTATTATTATTATTATTATTTCTATTATTATTATTGCTTTTATTATTTCTATTATTATTATTATTATTATTATTATTATTATTATTATGCAATGTAGCACTTCTTTCCCCAGGGACTTAGAGATTGTTAGTAGGCCTAGTATACGCTAGTTGACTGGAGGGTCAGGTCTTTTTACATGGTTTAATAGTAGTTCAGTAAATTCAAAGGAAGATGTGTCGCGCATTGAAGGAGCGCTGGGCACTTGTAGTCAATCTCTACTTGTCTCATAACGTAGACCTACTGCAGTATTTGCGTTTTATTATTATTATTAATGTTTTATTATTAATGTTTTATTATCAATGTTTTATTATTATTATTATTTTATTATTATTATTATTATTATTATTATTATGCCCCTTATTATTACAGTAACATTAGTATTCACGTTGATTATCGTCAATCCATCTGTTCTTTTTAATTTGAGAGTTAATATTTGTCAGTCGGTAATAAAATCATTATAATGATCAATTTTATCTTCAACCCAAGAAGAGAGAACAACTGGTAGTGTTACAGGAATGCCATTTGGAAAATGTCACTTTGTTTTATAGTAGGTTACGAATAGAGCCTACAAATATCAGGAACTATACATGTAGCTGCAATAAGTTCTATTCCGTTTGTTTATTCACCGCTTCGTAGACCTACAATTGTAGGCAATCAGTCTTTGCTTTGGTATGCTTACCTGACACGACTGATAATTCTTCGAACATTTCGAATCTATTTTCATTTGGTTAAAACCGTTTAAAGGTCACATGTTTATTCGGAGTAATAAAACCATATGCGTAACAGTAATAATAAAATTGTCATTTATTTCTCTCTGTATTTGGAATCACTTGTATCTCCATAGCGTAGATCAATCAAACCTTTCCTAGTGCTCTTTCAGTGTCAATGGCGCTGGTCACTCATCTAGACCGCACAGCCTTGCCTGCGGTGTTCCTCGAGGTTATGTTCTCGGTTTTCTTATACTGATCCTGTTACTGATCATGTTTGATGATAAAAATATGTGCATAATCCACTCAGCAAAAGCATTTTCTCGTCTTATATGGATCGTCTCTTCTAAAGCTGACATGATATGAACAACTGTTCATCTTATTCTCCCCTCACTCAACTCTAGATGCAATTAGACACACAGGCCTACAACGCATCCTCGTCCAGATATGAGCCTGCATGGATGCCTAAATCCTTCAAAAGCATAATTCTTTATTATTTGCCTCTACGAACAACTAAACAAACTAACCTATCCGTCCGACTTTTCCCCAACAGATCCAACTTCTCTCGTGCCTTGTTCTTCTCCTGACCGCAATCTTGGAATAGTCTTCCATAAAGTCCTTACCGTTTCCGACCACATTACCTAGCTATCTCGTACCTGTTATAATAATATGCACATTCTTGCCCCAATACTTAATTACAAGACCGAATGCACAATTGCCGCATCACCTCAAACTCGACTGCTCTAATTCGTTATTCGCAACATCTCTCAATTTAAACGCCTGCATCTCTCAATTTAAACGCCTGCAAACAATCGAGAACGTTCTTGTCCGCTCAGTCACCAAAATACCCAAACACCACCTACTAATCCATGTTCTAGAATTACTTGAATGTCTATAAGTCCACAAGCCCATCCGTTACAAAAGTGTTCTAATCACCTACAACGCACTTCAGACCTCTCAGCCCTCTTACTATATTCGTCAGCTATTTGCCATATAACCCCTCGATCTACTTGCTCATCGTCACATATTTTTATATTTCGACTTCCAGTCTCATCCTTTCTGAAATTTTGAAATTCTGCAACCGCTCCTTAGGCTGCGCTGCACCTCCTCATTGGAACGGACTAACAACAAAAGTCCGTCAGTGTGCTCATCCACATATTTCACCTCCAAATTAAACTTCTCCTCAGCTTCACTCTCCTCTGCAACTTTCCACTCTCGGCTGAAAACCAAACTCATCAAGCTATCTTAGTCAGATTCTACCTCTGCTTCACCACACGATCACTATTATCACCAACTACCACCGTAGCACCATGCTGTCCCCTTCGCTTGACCTCCCCAGAGTTTGACCTCGCACCGAAACGAAATGAAAAGCTCGGCTGTTGGCCTGTGTCGGTCTTGACTTTTGTATAAATATCCGCCGGCTCATTGGCTGATCTCCCTGATTTAACTTTGTTGGCGCTGAGAAATTTTCGAACATTCGCATTACATTACAACGAATGAAGCATTCAGTTAGGGCATCTAACTATTTGTGTTCTGTTCTATCGGATGATTTCAGCCGATATTTTCATGTTTGATGATAAAGATATTTGTTTCTTCTTACAATATAGATAACTTATTCGCCATAGAGCTCTGCAGAAAGTTTGACGAAATATCTTAAGATCGAGACACTGTTCACCTGAAGCCATGGGAGAAAACGCTCGTGTCTACGGTCACAAGAATTCCGTTACGTTCGCAAACGACGACAGCCTTCACCACCGTTCACTGGATTATACAATTACAGCTGGTTGCTCGGATGTTAAGTTGAATGTTCAGCCCATTTCATCTCCTTATGAAGAATTTTCGCTAAGCACGAACCAAACCGAAACTGTTCACACGAAGGGTTCCGCCAAAGCATCAGATCAGATGACGTACAAGATAAACGACGTTCCACCGTGGTACCTCTGCATTGCACTTGGATTTCAGGTAAGCAAGAAAAAACACACGAGGTTCACAAGCGAACTCTGTGGAGTATTCATTCGAATCGACCAATGATCTTCCAGGATGATTGAAGTCGTGAACTCGACTTTCAGCATTGGACTAATTAATTAATTATGGACTTTATTCTATTATTTGTTAGGTCTACATGTCGAAGCACGAAATCCATAATAATAGGTGCAAGAGTGGCAAACGAACTAGCTCATTAGTGACCGACTAAGCAGACTCTAGGGATAAGTTTGTTAGTATATCTACAATGTATGTTCATAACACGAATACATTTAGATGCAATGAAGAGAGTCACGTTGTTGCCTAGTTCCACCTGCTGCCTTAAATGTTTATTGTTTGTTATCCCAGCATCAATCTGATTCATGGAAAGCTTTATCGACACGTTACAGCAAAATGTCTTTCCATTTGTAGAAAGTTCGGTCAATATGACGAATTTAGATGTAAAACCGAGACACATCCTTATTGTTAGGCTATTCTCTGAAAGGGTAAAGGGAAGGTAAAGCGATGCAGATCACTGGTCACTTCTGACGAAGGTAAAGAGAGAGTGGCAGATGGTAGCAGCTATTCAGAAATAATGCTTTGCGCATTATATTAACGATGACGCAGAGGCCACAGGGTCACATTCAATTTTGTTGCCAGCAGTAGTTTGTGCAATTCTGTTACAGATGTAGGGGCAACTTATGGGTAATTGGGTATAATACACATATATATAACGTTTATGATATATATATTACGTTTTTAATATATAAATATATTATTAATTACGTTTTTAATATATAAATATATTATTAATTACGTTTTTAATATATAAATATATTATTAATTACGTTTTTAATATATAAATATATTATTAATTACGTTTTTAATATATAAATATATTATTAATTACGTTTTTAATATATAAATATATTAATAATTACGTTTTTAATATATATATTATTAATTACGTTTTTAATATACATATTATTAATTACGTTTTTAATATATATATTATTAATTACGTTTTTAATATATAAATATATTATTAATTACGTTTTTAATATATAAATATATTATTAATTACGTTTTTAATATATAAATATATTATTAATTACGTTTTTAATATATAAATATATTATTAATTACGTTTTTAATATATAAATATATTATTAATTACGTTTTTAATATATAAATATATTAATAATTACGTTTTTAATATATATATTATTATTTACGTTTTTAATATACATATTATTAATTACGTTTTTAATATATATATTATTAATTACGTTTTTAATATATAAATATATTATTAATTACGTTTTTAATATATAAATATATTATTAATTACGTTTTTAATATATAAATATATTATTAATTACGTTTTTAATATATAAATATATTATTAATTACGTTTTTAATATATAAATATATTATTAATTACGTTTTTAATATATAAATATATTAATAATTACGTTTTTAATATATATATTATTAATTACGTTTTTAATATACATATTATTAATTACGTTTTTAATATATATATTATTAATTACGTTTTTAATATATAAATATATTATTAATTACGTTTTTAATATATAAATATATTATTAATTACGTTTTTAATATATAAATATATTATTAATTACGTTTTTAATATATAAATATATTATTAATTACGTTTTTAATATATAAATATATTATTAATTACGTTTTTAATATATAAATATATTAATAATTACGTTTTTAATATATATATTATTAATTACGTTTTTAATATACATATTATTAATTACGTTTTTAATATATATATTATTAATTACGTTTTTAATATATAAATATATTATTAATTACGTTTTTAATATATAAATATATTATTAATTACGTTTTTAATATATAAATATATTATTAATTACGTTTTTAATATATAAATATATTATTAATTACGTTTTTAATATATAAATATATTATTAATTACGTTTTTAATATATAAATATATTATTAATTACGTTTTTAATATATAAATATATTAATAATTACGTTTTTAATATATATATTATTAATTACGTTTTTAATATACATATTATTAATTACGTTTTTAATATATATATTATTAATTACGTTTTTAATATATAAATATATTATTAATTACGTTTTTAATATATAAATATATTATTAATTACGTTTTTAATATATAAATATATTATTAATTACGTTTTTAATATATAAATATATTATTAATTACGTTTTTAATATATAAATATATTATTAATTACGTTTTTAATATATAAATATATTAATAATTACGTTTTTAATATATATATTATTATTTACGTTTTTAATATACATATTATTAATTACGTTTTTAATATATATATTATTAATTACGTTTTTAATATATAAATATATTATTAATTACGTTTTTAATATATAAATATATTATTAATTACGTTTTTAATATATAAATATATTATTAATTACGTTTTTAATATATAAATATATTATTAATTACGTTTTTAATATATAAATATATTATTAATTACGTTTTTAATATATAAATATATTAATAATTACGTTTTTAATATATATATTATTAATTACGTTTTTAATATACATATTATTAATTACGTTTTTAATATATATATTATTAATTACGTTTTTAATATATAAATATATTATTAATTACGTTTTTAATATATAAATATATTATTAATTACGTTTTTAATATATAAATATATTATTAATTACGTTTTTAATATATAAATATATTATTAATTACGTTTTTAATATATAAATATATTATTAATTACGTTTTTAATATATAAATATATTAATAATTACGTTTTTAATATATATATTATTAATTACGTTTTTAATATACATATTATTAATTACGTTTTTAATATATATATTATTAATTACGTTTTTAATATATAAATATATTATTAATTACGTTTTTAATATATAAATATATTATTAATTACGTTTTTAATATATAAATATATTATTAATTACGTTTTTAATATATAAATATATTATTAATTACGTTTTTAATATATAAATATATTATTAATTACGTTTTTAATATATAAATATATTATTAATTACGTTTTTAATATATAAATATATTAATAATTACGTTTTTAATATATATATTATTAATTACGTTTTTAATATACATATTATTAATTACGTTTTTAATATATATATTATTAATTACGTTTTTAATATATAAATATATTATTAATTACGTTTTTAATATATAAATATATTATTAATTACGTTTTTAATATATAAATATATTATTAATTACGTTTTTAATATATAAATATATTATTAATTACGTTTTTAATATATAAATATATTATTAATTACGTTTTTAATATATAAATATATTAATAATTACGTTTTTAATATATATATTATTAATTACGTTTTTAATATACATATTATTAATTACGTTTTTAATATATATATTATTAATTACGTTTTTAATATATAAATATATTATTAATTACGTTTTTAATATATAAATATATTATTAATTACGTTTTTAATATATAAATATATTATTAATTACGTTTTTAATATATAAATATATTATTAATTACGTTTTTAATATATAAATATATTATTAATTACGTTTTTAATATATAAATATATTAATAATTACGTTTTTAATATATATATTATTAATTACGTTTTTAATATACATATTATTAATTACGTTTTTAATATATATATTATTAATTACGTTTTTAATATATAAATATATTATTAATTACGTTTTTAATATATAAATATATTATTAATTACGTTTTTAATATATAAATATATTATTAATTACGTTTTTAATATATAAATATATTATTAATTACGTTTTTAATATATAAATATATTATTAATTACGTTTTTAATATATAAATATATTATTAATTACGTTTTTAATATATAAATATATTATTAATTACGTTTTTAATATATAAATATATTATTAATTACGTTTTTAATATACATATTATTAATTACGTTTTTAATATATATATTATTAATTACGTTTTTAATATATAAATATATTATTAATTACGTTTTTAATATATAAATATATTATTAATTACGTTTTTAATATATAAATATATTATTAATTACGTTTTTAATATATAAATATATTATTAATTACGTTTTTAATATATAAATATATTATTAATTACGTTTTTAATATATAAATATATTAATAATTACGTTTTTAATATATATATTATTAATTACGTTTTTAATATATATATTATTAATTACGTTTTTAATATATATATTATTAATTACGTTTTTAATATATAAATATATTATTAATTACGTTTTTAATATATAAATATATTATTAATTACATTTTTAATATATAAATATATTATTAATTACGTTTTTAATATATATATTATTAATTACGTTTTTAATATATATATTATTAATTACGTTTTTAATATATATATTATTAATTACGTTTTTAATATATAAATATATTAATAATTACGTTTTTAATATATATATTATTAATTACGTTTTTAATATATAAATATATTATTAATTACGTTTTTAATATATAAATATATTATTAATTACGTTTTTAATATATAAATATATTATTAATTACGTTTTTAATATATAAATATATTATTAATTACGTTTTTAATATATAAATATATTAATAATTACGTTTTTAATATATATATTATTAATTACGTTTTTAATATATATATTATTAATTACGTTTTTAATATATATATTATTAATTACGTTTTTAATATATAAATATATTAATAATTACGTTTTTAATATATATATTATTAATTACGTTTTTAATATATTAATTATTAATTACGTTTTTAATATATATATTATTAATTACGTTTTTAATAAATATATTATTAATTACGTTTTTAATATATATATTATTAATTACGTTTTTAATATATATATTATTAATTACGTTTTTAATATATATATTATTAATTACGTTTTTAATATATATATTATTAATTACGTTTTTAATATATATATTATTAATTACGTTTTTAATATATATATTATTAATTACGTTTTTAATATATAAATATATTATTAATTACGTTTTTAATATATATATAACGTTTTTAATATATATATATTACATTTTTAATATATATATATTATTAATTACGTTTTTAATATATATATATATATATAACGCTTTTAATGTATATATATTACGTTTTGAATATATACATATATGTACTAGATTTGTACTAGGAGTAGTATTATATATATATGGTATTACATATATATGATGCCATTATACATTGATCTTCGTGGTCATCAGTAATCGTCAATGGCGTTAACGTATGCCTTATTAGTAAATTTGCTGAAGTTATATTTGGCGAAGTTTGGGTGTTGATCAACTTTGCCTCTCCGCAAAATATTAGTTTATTAATTCAAGTTTGTGCGAGAGGCGCTGAACTGTGATGGTTTAACTGCAATAAAAGATATTCAAGATTAGTTCTGGCTATCGACGAAACGTTGAATCCAGGGACTCACTTTGCAATCTATCACTAACTTTGGTTTATTTATCTAAGACCATCACCTATCGACTATAACTGTAGTCTGGGTGTTTAAACATAACCTAGTAATGTTTATTGATTTTCATAGGAGAAGAATGAGGAGAAGTGTGATAACTGAAATCTAGGGCAATATGCAAGTAGACCTATGGCCTCTTAAGGCTAAGTGGCTCTCAATCTGAAATGTCTGATTGCTTAGGGAAAACAGGATCCGACATAACACCATGTTAGGTACTAGCTTGAGCAGCAACTGGCAACACTGGATGAGATTACAAGATTACAATTTATAAAGTTGTCAAATGGTTATTTGCTGCATATAAACTCAAATGTACTAAAATAAGTTGATACTACATATAAACGTTAGTGACTGGCTCAACCGAGTCGCAGTGGTATATGAATATATATTCATATGCATATATATATATGTATATATATATGTATATACCATACGTTTCCACAGGCAACGTTATGTATGATCTAATGACTTATAGTCTATAATATTTATATGTTGTACAAACAATAGTTTGTACAAAAACGATTATCACTTCAACTCAAATACGTTCATCTCATGAAAGTTTTCTTATCGTAATCAGAGAAGTCGCAAGGATTATGACTGCGGTGATAAACAAACTCTAATAGGCTCTTTTAGAGTCTTGTCGTGTGTTTTTTATTAGAGCCTTTCGGTATGTTTTATAGTGGACCCATGCGAGTATAGGCTTACCTTCACTTGTTACGCTGGCTGTGTATGTTGAGTACATATAAGGTCACCAGTTGCTGAGACTGACATGTTGACCTCACTGTAATACTGTGGCTGCTTGTGTCATTGTTCTGCAGCAATTTCTAACGATGCTCGGCAGCACCATAGCCCTTCCTTCCGTTCTCGCTCCACTTATGTGCATCGGTAACGGTGACATGGTCGCCAAAGGTGAACTCCTCGGCACGCTGTTTTTTGTCAGTGGTTTCGCCACCGTCGTTCAAACGACTTTCGGAACCAGGTATTTAATGCAAGGTCTGTAACTCGGAGGGCACAACTCCTCCACTTTTTACACCCTATATTAGTGCCAGTCCCAAGCCTGGATGAAGGAGGAGGGCGACGCTAGTCATCCTTGTTATGAAACAGCGACGTTAAACTGCAAGAACTCGGAGGGTACGGATTCGTGCGTTCACTCAAGTGTTGGTCAGTGTGTAGGAACCACGGAAAGTCCTACACTCGCAGTTAATTAGCGCAATTACTTATTTTGTCATAGGATTGCGTGTGCACTTCTGAACTTTAGAATGACTATTACTATGACTAAAAGAACTTCTATAGCGCCGCCATAATAACGCACAGGGCATTAACCGATGGTGAACCGAAAAACAGAAGGAGTGCAACAATATCACCCACACAATTATATTGAATGGTGTAACGATGACGGTGTTAGTGTTGTCTATGATGGTAGTGACAATATTGTTTAACATCGCGGATGGTCGAGATGCCTAAATGATCTCTTTCAATTCTAGAATTAGGATGCAAAATGTATTAGACGATTGTTAATATGATGCCATCTATAATTGTGATCGTAGACTTCCAATCGTACAGGGAGGTACGTTCTCCTTTCTCGTGTCGGCGATGGCAATTCTCTCTTTGGACAAATGGAAATGCCCTGAAGAGTCACGTGAGTACAAAGACTAAACAAAGAACTTTTCTTCTGAAAAACAAGTCTGAGCAACGTACATATAGGCCTATACAACGATAGAACTTGACCTGTCAACAGACCAAGGAAGTTTGAACTCGGACACGTCTAGGAATAGTTATAATATAGTAATCAATTATATCTTCGTAATCACGATCTGTTTCTGACTCTGCTCACTCAGCTGAGTGGTTATTATTCTTCGATTTGTTTCAGTGTTCTTATGAGAGCACACAAATTATGTCAAACTACATATATGACTCTCAGTCTCATTATGCTGGTCTGTCTCACCATTATTATATAAATGACTTTTTTTATTGTAGCCGCTTGTTTATCATCGATTGATAGATTATGCGGTAGTTTGAAATTTTTAGGCTTCATTACGTTAGATGATTAACATGTCAATAAAATGAATCACTCGAATGTTTTAGTCAAGTATTGTTTTTATCTGATCTATCATCCAAATGCTCTTATCTGCTTATGACTTCACTGTTGCTTAAGCTGAACAGTGAACAAGATACAACTAAACCATGTCTGGCTGGTTATAATATGAATTTCGTTCTATTGTGCTGTATTACAGCCGTAAATTTATATAGCGCCTCTGCCCTTTTTAGTGCCTCTCACAGCTTACACCAATCAGAAGCCTGCCGTTGCTAATGATCTTTAACATCCTTTAGACGAGAGTATATATTAGGCATATAGTGTGACAACGATCGATTTGACAGAGCTATGAATTAATGATTACCGTTTCAATTAATACTGACAGTACACATTCTTCACTGGATAATGTTAGAACACTAGGAGCAAATTGCAATTACAATGCATTGCATTAGGCCTACCTGTCACTACATGACATAGAATAAGTTTAACATAGCAAAAGCTTCGTCGATTCCTTGCACAGAACTGGAATCGTCGGCAAATTCTGCGAACGAATCCGTGAACACGACATCTAGCGGAGCGAATGCGTGGAAGTCCCGGATGCTAGAGATACAGGGCGCTATCATTCTGGCGTCACTCTTCGAGGTGGTCATAGGAGTGACGGGAATGATAGGAGTCATGATGCGCTTTATCAGCCCAATCACAATTGCCACATGCATCTCACTTATCGGCGTGTCACTCTTTCGAGTCGCTTCCTTCAACTGCTCAGGAAACTGGTGGATAGCCTTCATGTAAGAGTTCTCAATGAGCTAATTATAGTTTATTTATTTATTATTTATTTATTCTGAAAATTGATATCGTCCTTCTTCCAAAATGTTTTACTCAGAAGTGCACACGACTCTGCGGCGCAATTGCAGTTGCACTGCAGAGCAATTGTTCGGGCAGGACTTGCTCAAGGTCCCTACACAGTGACTGACTGACGCCTCGGACGAGGGTCGAACTCAGCGCACACTGAGCGTTACGAGCCGACCGCTCTAACCAATCGGTCACCGTGCCACAACATGTAGCCTCTTATAGGCAGGGCCCGCCTGCTGGGCCTCGTAGTAGCCGAGGACCGCACTAGAATGGAGCGTTTCTTCCCAAGATATTGCGACGAAGTCAATCGTCGATGTCAAGCCTCCATCCTAAGCTACACGACTTCGAGTTTTTTTTATTGTATTGTATCACACATTTATCAAGCGCCTCTAGTAGAGTGAACCGTTCAGAAGCGCTGGCAGTGCGAAAGGCCCCGCGAGAAGAAGTCTATAGATTTTGAGAAAAGCAAAAGAGGATGAGAGACTGCCATAAAGAATTTTAGAGCAGACTGATGGCGAAAGCGCATTCCGCAGAGAGGAACCAATTGAAGCAAAAGATCAAGGCTGAGCCACAGCTGTTCTAGTTCGAGGAACCAAAAGGTCAAGTCTATTGAACGAGCGCAGAGGATGGACGGAGGAAGTTGAGACCGAAGTATTACGTCAGCCAGGTATCTCGGAGCAGGACAGTTTTCAGGTAAAGACGATCAAAAGAAAGTACTGTATATAAATTAAACAACAGGCGCAACCTGAACTTTGAACAAAGGCTGAAATTAACCAACTTATTTTTTCTATCTCTTAATTTTCTCCGATCCTTTCTCTCACTCTGTCGCTGTATGACAACCAACTCTTGGCAATAAACTAAAGTTTATACATTTTATTACGACGGCGACAGAGCAATACGTTTTTGAATTTAAGTGGTTTGATATTTGTAGGGCCTAGATTCATAGCAGAAACGGTCCTTGTGTGGGTAAAGCGCTCGTAATGGAATTTCAGTTGTGCAATATTGTTATCTTGATACAATATGACAAAATAGTTCTAAAAACTCTTATTGTCTTTCGAGACAATATTCAAAACTATTTAATTATTTTTACAGAGTCAAAGTTGATACGCGCTTGATTTTATCACAGGTGTAGACGGTGTGGTTTTCTTTCCAGGACTATGGCTCTGATTACGTTGTTCTCTCAGTATCTTCGGAACATTTCAATTCCGTGTTTCACAATCAAAGACGGAAAGTTTGGAAGAACTGACTTCTCTTTATTTCGGCTCTTTCCAGTTGAGATGCAAATTATTATTTATAATTTTAAAACTATTTTTTAATCCAATGCTACGTCTTAAGATGAATTTCTCTTCCATAAAATGTGTTTTAGTTTTAATTCTTATATCATTTGCTAGCTCTGTACTATTATGGCGCTGAACGAGATGCTCTTTCCAATTCGTCGTTTATTTTGTCAATATTTCAGGCTAATGACTCGTTATTTTGAATTTGGAGCACTGTTAGGATTCATTATTGAGCTCTTGAGGATTAATTAATTAGTATTGACTATCAAGGAACACTATTATGTATGCAATGCGCAATTGTATCCAACTTTTCTCTTTTAAAATTACCGATAAGAAATAAATGGTAACAAGTATAAAGATAAGGAATATCGAGATAAAGTTGATGTTAGTGCTTCCAATGAGATAATAATATTTCTGATGGTTGCAATGGTGTCAAGTGACAAAGACGCTTTGACGACGAAGAAAACGACAGCGATAATGTAAGATGTAATTCATGCATTTTATGCATCTTATGTATATTCCGTTTAAACAGATTATCATCGCCATTGCGCTGTCTTGGTTTGTTTGCTACATTCTGACGATAACTGACGCTGTACCTGATGATTCCAATCACTGGGCCTACAGGGCGAGAACGGACATCAGAAGAGGAGCACTCGAGAAGGCAGCCTGGTTCCGAGTTCCATACCCGTGTGAGCGCATTCACAGTGGCACAAGCAGATGCCTGTCACCATTGCGTCACACTTTGATGCGCTGTGTTAAATCGACTGTTACTGAAGGGTTTCCGGTTGCTTTCGTTTGCCGCTGTCATGTTTATAATTCAGCCTAAAAAGCTCGGAATTAACCACGATTAAAGGAATAAGCAATCCATGTGTGGACACATTTTAATCTGTACTGCTCCTTAATACGGAGCTTTTGTTTTTGCCTATAGTTCTCAATAACATCTGTAATAATTATTACGTCCTTTGTCATTGATTGCATGCGTGATTCTGTTCGTGCGAATTCCAGCTCAGAGCTTATTATACACATAGCCTTAGTAAGTAAGCATTCGCTCTCAGTAACGTGGTGTCTTTCTGAACATTCTTCATGGACGTAGGTGGCTTATTTTACGCAGCAATCTTCCACTGAAAGGCGCTGCACAATTGGTCACGTGCTTAGAGCAAAGAAGTCGTCAGATGACTCCAGCAATATTTTTTAGTGACTTAGGTACGGGACAAGAAGATGATTCAGCATTAACTCTAAGGCTGCTATTCAGCAATTCATTTTAATTTATATTATGCTATAATGCATACTATTATGATATTTTTAGTTCAGTGGGGAATTCCGACGTTCAGTGTTGCCAGCGCCTTTGGAATGCTGCCTGCTGTTTTGGCGGGAATTGTCGAATCAATCGGGGATTATTACGCATGCGCAAGGATTTCTGGTGCGCCGAGACCACCTGTTCACGTCATTAACAGAGGTATGTACCTGATTACATTGAAAAGACGTGCCTATAGATTAAATTACTGTTTAAATGATCCACATCATAAGATATAACAGTATGTCATAATGTGAAGCTGACTAGTTCACTCATTGGAAGGTGTCAGGCTATACAACATTCGTTGCTGTGTTCGTTTATTTATTTCAAAACGGCAATTGATATTATCTGGATAGATTACTTATACCACCTTTCCCTAATCTTCCTTATTTCAGGGTCATAAGGTTATGACGACAACGTTGGTAACTATTGAAAATATCAGAACGCGGCGACGGCGTTGATGTTTGATATTGTATTGGCAATATAGGAATATATACCGAGGGCGTTCTGTGTGTCTTGGCCGGAATATTTGGCACCGGAACTGGAACGACTTCTTACAGCGAAAACGTTGGAGCCATCAGCATCACAAAGGTCAGATGCTATGTTCCGTGAAAGCATTATCAACACTTATGTGGCATTTTGAGGGGAACAATCCAGAAGGGATGGATAAAATCTTACGCATGTTTAAAAGAGTAACTTTCTAAGCGTGGCTGAAATATTACAACCTTAGTCATGAATTTGGACTGTTAAGCGCGTTCCAGGTTAATTGCAGTTGTGGTAACGTAGTCTAGACGTCTTCTGAACCATTTATAACCCTTGTTATGTCATGTCTACTATTTTCCACAGCCAACGCATTGCATCGTTGCCTCATAACGTTAAGACGTTTTTTGGGCTAAATCGAATTTAATGGCGTGTAGCAAAATACGCATTCTATTATCTAAAGAACTTACCTACTTCAGGGTTGAACTAGTTTCACGACGCATCTAAAAGTAAAATTTCGCGTTAATATTGAAACTGTGAGATTTCAAAATGATAAGCGGTTGACATTATTTTAGTATGCTGAATTGGTTTTTCTAAATACAACTCTGCTTGGCATTTATAGAACAGTGAGCGTTTTATTAAGTCGAATGAAATTCAGAAGATTTATCACCTGCACATTAATCAGGTCATGAGGGCCATTCACGGTAGCATTACCTCAATTGTTGTCAAGACCTATTACCAATTATTTTGCATTTTAGGCCGGAAGTCGACGGATTATTCAGACTTCCGGTTTAATTATGATGGCTTGTGGAGTGCTTGGAAAGTTTGGGGCACTCTTCATCACGATACCAACTCCGGTGATTGGTGGAATGTTCATGGTAATGTTTGGTAAGTCAGGTCAGACTCTAATTTGGTCGCCAATTTCATTAACATTTAAATTTCGTAAACCTTAAATCACGTGCTTGCTTTAATGCATGTAAAATGAAGGGTTTTAATATGTTGGCCGTAAACCGGTAGACTTTTATGATAACACGCAAACACAACGAGTGCTATATCCGCTTAAAATTAAAATTAAATCTAATCAATTAATCACACCCCTCTTCTGTTAATTATGGTGCTTTATTCGGAAAATGAAGAGAAACTACAGCTTACCATTAGGCACGATATGTCTTTAAATGACCATAACTACATGTATATCCACAATTTTATAGTATTTCTTCATCATTATTTACTGACCAAGTTAGCTGCGTCGGTAAAGGTGTGGGCCGCGTCTCATGCGCCTTTGCGAAAGAGAGCATGCGGACCGCGGTTCGCTTTCTGTTACTGGTCTATTTTGAGATATTAAAATTTTATGACTGGGGTTAGTAATGTCCATGCATGGGACCTTAAATGGCGAGTGGCGTCCATTCAAACGGAAGAGCGGTGGTGAAGGATCTCACCCGATCAGACTCTCATTATATTAACTAATTAAAGGCTCATTGAATCAATCCCTGAGCCCATTGAAACCACTGAATAAACATAGACATAGCTTTTCAATACCATAAATTATAAGGTCGACATATAAAATTTAATAACATCCATAATACCTAAATTCATGACAAGATTGACCACAAAACCGTATTTGAAGGTATATGTGCTACTAAATGGCCAGATATGGAGAAAGTGCAGATATATTAATCGGATGCATTGTGCCGAATAGGTATGATAGCCGCTGTCGGGATATCCAATCTACAATACGTCGATATAAATTCATCACGGAATTTGTTCATCTTTGGTTTTTCTTTCATTGTGGGACTTTCCGTTCCCGAATGGCTGCAAGCAAATCCTGGAGCAATCAATACAGGTAAAAGGCCTTTGTTACTGATTGCAGTTCAACTAATCTTAGTTTGGTCATAATTGTGCTAATTAAATATTGATGTACAAGGAAGATTATTATCTACGCTGAATGTTTGAAAACAGGTTCTGAGAGGTCTGTCTATGTTATTACTTAATTGTCGAAAACTCACGAATATCGATTGATTTTTTGATCGATATAGTATTGTATTTTGTGCTTTTATTTCAGGTAATGAAATATTTGATCAGATTGTCTCAGTACTTGGCAATACGAGTATGTTCATCGGGGGAGCCTTGGCGTTGATTCTTGATAGCACCGTTCCAGGTAAGAGTTTCTCTTCGTCTCAACTGAAGAACTTATCTTTCAGTTAATTAATGAATTCTGAAATAAACCAACTATGTGCAACAGTTGTTTCCAATTAAGAAAAACGAAAAATAAGCAAAACGGACCATTGACGGTTTTCTATCTATTAGGCCTACTTAAAAAATTGAAAATCGTAATTTTTTTAGTGAAATTGAGAAATAAGTTTTGGCAGTGCTGCTTGTGCCACTTTCGCCATATGTTATCACTTCAGAGTTTTGTTCTCACTTCAGAGTTCTGTTATCACTTCAGAGTTTTGTTATCACTTCAGAGTTTTGTTACCATTTCCTCGTTTGTCACCATTTTCACGCGTTATTACCACTTATGCGTCTTGTTACCACTTCCGCGTTTTATTATAATTTCCGCGGTTTACCATATCCACGAGCGGTATTACGCAAGCACATTTCTGTCGGCATCAACGGTCTTTGCTGCCATAAGATGTCGTTAAACTATGGACCCATCCGTCACCAAATCCGGTAAGCACATTTTACGAGGTCCAACAAGCGAATGTATTATCACTAGGGCAGTTCCTGTCCCTGCCAGCATTTTCGTAGTCGTTAAAAATGTGATCCATATCTGCACTAGAGAACAACTCAAAGATCCGGAACAGTTAAGAATGATGATTGTAAAGAGGAGGAAGTAGTGAGTGAGTACAGCGCGCGTTGTTTAAGCTTACAGAAAATGAAAGGCGCTAGAGCAATTGTGCTTTCTACTCAGCAGTTTCATCCAAAAAGAACCTTAGCACCTTTTCGGTTTCATGCTTTTATGAAGTGTTTATAGCGCTTTGCAATTTATCTGCATGACTACATAAATTAATAATAAAAGTCACAGTAAAAGTAATCTTCTCTATTCCACGTGCAGTAATGGAAAGGCGTTCATTCCCTTACTCGGTTCCTGAGCGGCCAGTAATGGTATTAGCAATGGCATAGCGGACAAGCCTCAAATGTGTTGTCCTTCTATTGAAAAATGAAACAAACTTTGTAAAACTTCATTACCTGAAGAAAAACAAATTGCAGATGTGTCAGCTTATACACATTTAAATTAAAAGACTGTTGATTCTTTGATTGATATACATTGCTTGGGTGAACTTCTCAGCTAACCCTCTTACATCTCTTCCAACTTACAATGTATATGGTACCGCCATGGATGCACCGCGATGTGTGGAACCAAGCCGTAGGATCACATGATCGTTACACATTAATTCGCTAATTGGCTAATCAACCATTTTCCTCTGTTTAAATTAACGTAACGAGTGATTCCTTCGTAGCAGGGTCCGACGAAGAGCGAGGTCTATGTAAGTGGCTAGAAGAACACGCGAAGGCAGACGACGTGGAAGAAAGTGGAGATGACAAATCGTCAGACACGACCTATGACCTTCCGTTTGGAATGGCTGCCGTACGTCGATGGAAATGGACGAGGTACCTTCCCATATGCCCAACGTTCAATGGGTTTTCCGTCTGCAAGGAATCAGACTCTTGCTGTGGAAGAATTGGGAAAGAGAAGTCAGAGGAAGATGGAATCCAGTGTCTCGCATACAACAGCTCAACGACTGGAACACCAAGCATACAACGAACTGTAGTCGACACCAACAACACTTCGAGCATTCCGATTTGAGACTTAGCGTCTGTTTTCTATTATCATCGTTATACAAGCATTATACTGACTCGCCTCTTTTTATCAGACAAATATCGGACACTTTTTGACTATTCTATTATTCTGCTCTTTTCTGGTGCACATACATATGTATATATATGTATATATAATGTATGTATATGTATATATAATCCCTCAGATTTTAATAAATAACTTAGAGCTAGCATTTTTTGGATCATTATTATTATTATTATTTTTTTATTTAGGCAAGATTATTGTTTCGGTATTTGCTAATACCTTCCAAACTATTTACCGGCATTCACTCCTGGACTCTAATCCGAGGTGCCCAAAACAGATAGGGAATTTCAAGTATAAGGGGCCGTCCATAAATGACGTCACGCGAAATTGGCTGATTTTTGACCCCCTCCCCCCTTGTCACACTTCGTCACAAAAAGTCTGACCCCCCTCAAATATGACGTCACAATGCTCTGACCCCCCCAGAAAAAACCACTTCATTTAATTTCAAATAAAACATAAAAATTAATAATTAACTTTTTTAAACATTGCTGAACTTAGCATAAAAAATTATTTTAAAATAATCGTTGACTCATCGTTTATTAATGCTAAAAAAATGCAATGTTCAGAATAATTTTTATTCTTTTATTTTCTTATAAAAAGAAGTAACCTATAGAATTAATAGTAGTAATTATGTATAGCAATATTGAAACTTTGCGGTAGAACGACTTGACAATGTCAATCAGAACGACCGTTAACGACCGTTATTTTTTATAGAGCAAAGTAACACTCAACGTATTATTAACTTTATGTAGTTATATTTTTACTGATTTCGCGCCGATTATGCAAATTTGAAATAGCGCATTACGCTGGTATGACGTTACATTATGCAAAACTTTAACATCGATTTTCTCGAAATTTAATGGCAAATTTTGAGATACGCCAGAATAGTTCTCGGGCAACGTAATAGTGACAGGAATTACAATACTTACGTTTTATAATATTATTAATTCGAAAATAATGCGTTTTTTTAATATAGTAGCCTACATTGAACGACTGCATAAAAGACTAATTGCAATTTCCTCTTCCTGGCAGAGTAATAATAAACGTCAAAAGTGAACATAAATTTAGAACCAAAATTTTGTCAGAAATCCTATGCTATTGACATCTAGTGAATAAAAGAAAAAAATTATATTGCTTTATAAAATATTAAAGGACGTTTTTATAAATTTATCAAAAATTATTTTTTTTAATGTGACGTCACATTACTCATACCCCCTCCCCTCGTCACACATCGTCACAAATGTCAGACCCCCCTCCCCCCCTAAGTGCGTGACGTCATTTATGGACGGCCCCTAAGAAGAGGTCTTTGAAACCGATTTTTTATATTCACAGCGAGAGGAGAGAGGTAAACAGATTATGGTTTGCAACGATATACTTAGTCAAAGCCGACTATTGGCCTTATGCAAAAGAAACAGAAATTACAGGGGTCTGTCGTTTGCGATCGGAATATGAGCTGATTGTCCAGGGTTACCCCAGGCAGTTGACCGTATCTAAAAGGGACACAGGGTTTGCGAGGAAACATAGTGGAAAACAACCGTTCTTAGTTTAATTATTGCTATATATCTCTGGGGAAAACGCAGTCGTTGGCATGAATCGAAAAAAATTGCCTCCGATTTATATATAGGTTTATGGCGAAACTATTGCCAAAATCTTGCCAACTATATACAGCTAGTTCTTAACCTCTTAGCCAAACTCGAATGGCGTGGTTTCCCAGCTTTCTGGTGTTTCGCCTGCAACAGAGATGAAATCGTATGACTTGGAGATTTGAATTCTTTATTATGAGCTGTCCTTTCGGCTGCGGTCTCTGCGTTTTGCAATGTTAAATGCTCGCATGATGCTACGAAATAACGAATATATCCGGCACCGTGACATTCCATGCCAGGAAGCGACCGTAAATCATCATTATTACCGAATAAAATGAATTATTCGATCAGGCAAATGTTTTTTAGTCTATTTACGTTCGTCTTCGATCCTTGTCGAATTTCTGGACCAGTGCGGTCCTGCGACCTGCGCGCTGATTATTTAAGTGGCCCGCGCAAAGTTATTTCGTTTTTACTATTTGTGTTGAACGAACTTGAGGTCAGAGTCCTTGATCTACTTGCACGTTGCAGGGCCTGTCATTTGACAATGTAAACATAATATTCGTAATAAATTGTAATTAATAACTTTCGAAACAATTTCAGTCGTCGCTTATTTGACATTGTCATTTTCTAGCGATCTGACAATCTAGTAATCTAGTCTTTTAATCGAGCATATTTATAATCATGTAGCCTACATTCACAAACTTAAGTAGGCCTATGCCTAAATAAAAATCTTTCGTATTGCTGGTAACCACCTACAGTCCAAAAGATCACATGGGCTCTGCCTCGGCCCAATCTCTGCAGGAGCTTCGCCTGCATGGGCCCAACTAGCTGGAACAGTCCCCCTTTTCTTCTTCGGGAGGAGATGCGCCGTCTTCACTGTGCTTCCTTCCGGAGGCACCTGAAGACTTCCTGTTCTCCGTTTAGCTATGTGTTGAGTCTTGAGTGCCTTCGTAATCGTGTGGCGTTTTTTACGTTCTCCATAACAATTCTGTTTTGTACTATTTCTTTTGGTTAAAATTAAAATCGCCATCTTACGTATTTTTCAAATGTGATATTGATCAAACAAGGTGGGGCTCTAATTTCATTGTTCGCCCTCGTGCTTAAAAAATCCTAGCTACGCCGCTGTTCACAACATATTAACGAAAGATACTGGCACGCGTTGTCACTCTACACCCATTCCCACTGTCTTTCAATCATTGCTATCTATTCCAGCAAGGAATACTTGTTTGCTGTGAGTGACATAGATATATAATATATTGCAAAAGAATTCCAAAGAGACCTAATAGACCGACTTCTTAGAAATCTATGCGTATGTCGACGATGCAGAACAAACTGCATGGCTTACAGTATGGTCCTTGGTTCCGTATCTTCATTGATATTTCATTTATTATAACAAAGCTTTTGACAACGGCATAATAACATTGTGACAGTGTGGTCTGTTGCAAAGTGATTTATGTATTGTATACATCGAACTATCAGAGATATCGTCTTCGAATTTTGGATTCATTGATCATGTGACGGCAGCATCATGAGGAATCAGATTCTATCTTCCAATCAAGGGCTATATAAGTAAAGACATAAATACATACGTGTGCATAATTATAGACATATATAGTTACGTGTGCATGAATGCATGCATAAGTAACTATCTCGATTGTACGACGGTATTGTTGAGACTCATCCTGGATGTACATGTGTGCGACGCCATTGATGCAGGTCCTGACACGCTGCTTGCTCGCCTGCAGGATGCAAGCGCAGCGTACTTTGACACGGTCGATCATGAAATTCTGTGAACCTCGTGATTAGCTATGGAATATATGAAACTGAATGAAATCGCAATTTCTTGGTTTCAGGAGTCAGACCCCAATTACAATTAAGACCTCGTAATGGATAAAATGGCGAACGCAAGCATGTGTGTTTACGTGTGTGCATTGTCAGCCAAGCAGGCAGAGAAAACGCAAGAATAAAGGCAAAAGATAAACGAAATCTAGGGTTCAGATTATTCAAACTCAGAAACAAATTGAAAGGAAGGAAATTGTACATAAAACTTGAAATGCTTTGTGCAACGACATCTCTTCTCAAAATCTGAAATTTAAAAAAATTGACAAACAAGCCAGTTAACAAATTAATTATTGAAACGATAGCTTTAATTAAAAATCCATGTAACATCTCAATCAGTAGCTTCTTCAGACACATCTCCACTGTTCTTCCTGATATAATTAATTATGTACCTCTGGGTGGTGACAGTAGGTGGATCCTAAAATAATTATTGTAACCATAGCATCTGTTATCTTAGATCTAATTCCTGCTACGTTCAGTGAAGCTTGAATCTGTTTACTGGCTTTGACTAGTGAAGAATATTATGGTAATTTGCTAACGAATCTGCTACTAGTTAGTTGGAAAGAAATAGAAGAAGAGGATAAAGAAGAGAGACAAAAACGGAGGAGCAGGAGGAGGAGGAGAAAGAGGAGGAGGAGGAGGAGGAGGAGTAGCCGTCTGTAAGTCAACGCCGAGAAACGGCCGTGAGTAGCCTGCATTTTCGTAGACTCTGCGTACGAGTGCTAGTAGAAGTCCTCTCCTTTAACGTCTGAGTGCCATCTACAGTTGACAATCGTTTCTCTGGTCCCTCCCTATCTGAAGAATGCATCCCTCCAACAATCTGCTGCCACAATGTCCTGTCCTGCAGGGCCACAATGCCTCTAAGCTGCATGAATGACGCAATTTTACATTGTATTCTTCACACCTCTATAGTTCATGTATACAGTCCTAGCTCGACATCGAGTTTATCTCCGGTTTAGATTGATGCACTCATTGTCTATCTGCGTTCACTGTGAAGCGCAAACTGAAATCTGGCTGATGATCGACTGAGATTGGGAGTGACTGATTCACGACTTACAGCTGAGAAAGCTTAGATTGACCTATAGCCTACTTAAAATGGCTGCATATCAAATGAACACTGCATATAAATGCAAGAATTTACAGCGACAGGTAATAATACTATGGGTTAACGGATAGGAATATGCATTGTATACTGCTGTTTGTAAGAGGCAGTTGATAGGCTATGGGAAGTCGATAAACGTCTTTAACTTCCGCAGTTCAACTGCATCCACACCGATGCATTTCCTGCATTATTTCCATCGGTCCCTTTATCTGTCAACTCCATTACTCCACTTCCAGTGATCCCAACATCAGTTTAGGCGTATGCGCATTAAAATATGATAAGCAGAGTTGGTGTCATAGAGTGAATTAATGAAGCAGAAACGAATGAAACGATGGACGATTGGAGGAGCTTCAATGCTCGCCGCTGGAGTTATTAGACGAGGAGGAAGAAGAAGCCATTTGGCCAACGGTTGAGACGACATCGCTTACGCTTGTTCGGAAGATGAAACTCCACGAATGCGGTGCCCAGAGGAGGACGCAGAGCGTGATTCCGACCGTCGTCATGATGAAGACGAACAACAGAACCCGATCGACCACGACGGCCACAAGTTGCCACTCGTTCCGGATCGTTTCCCTCCTATCCTGCTCGGCCAAGCGTCTCTCGTTACGTTCGATCGTTCGACTGACGGCCAAAAGTGTCCGCTGGAACTGAAGCTCGATCGTCTGCTCGAGCTGTGACGTCACGGTGGGCGGGGCCATGCCTGGCGCGTGGACGTCGCTGATTGGCCGGACGCGAGACGCGAAACACGGCGACGTGCCGCCGTTTTCAGATTTCTTGTGCGCCATTTCAAACATTTTCGTGGCGTCGTTTACTGTTGACTCGTTTACGTTCATGAAATCCTAGAGGAAAGAAAATATTTATCTAGTTATCGCGTCATATATCCCCAAGGTGTTTACACATGACACAAAACATATAGCGCCTTTTCGTTTTCGCGCAAAAGCACTAGACAAATGACATCCGACATAGAAATTTCAGTCTATAGTTGTTCAGTTCAATGATCGTTTGTTATCTCCTTTTCATTTTCATCAACAGAAAAGTTATAAAACGACGTCAGCTGACGAAATTCTAGTTTATCATCAGAAAACAAAACTCAGTTCAATTCCAGCAATCCAATCATATCCATCTTGTAGGCAATTGGCCTAAACGTATCTCTTCTCCTAAGCATAGGCCTACTCATGAAGAGAGAATTATATATAACCCCAATTGCTTTGGCTTAATAACAGACACATTGAGACCGATGATAATGAGGATAATGGAAGACAATTTCAGAATGCAGACGCAGTCATACACATGTACAGAAGCAGTTGAGCAAACATATCGTCAAATATACACAAACAGACGCAAGCCAACGCACAGACATACAGAGCGACTGGCTACAAACATACATGTATATGGAGACTGGCAACAGGCACAGATAGACTGACAATAGGCATACACAGAGACTGACAGCAGACATACACAACACAACGTTGAACCTTTGCGCCTAATTTGCCATTCATAAACGCATGACGTCGTTCCGTTTTCCCAATCAGCAGCTGGGGTAGCAATTTCTGCTTACAAAGCGAGGTCTACGACCGCTGACTGCCGCAGTTCATATGGACATCTCCGCCTTTCCCTGATTTTCCCGATTTGCCAACGACCGCCATACATATTCCCAAACACCCACACATATTATTTTCCGTTTTGTCGACCTGATCATTGTCAATACGTCTCCAATCGTAGTGCACATGCACCAGCGGCATCAACAAAACGATCGACTCTTACGAAAATGGTTGAACGAGAAGAACGGTCGCCGAATACAATGTCCGCGGTTGCGGAGTGGATCGTGCCTGCAGGAGATCGGCAAAGTCCGGGTTCGGTGCTCGGCCACGTCTCGGTGTCGCTATAAGACTACAATTATGATTGTAATAAGAAAAATACTAGCATATAGAGAAGAAGAATAACAGTAGTACCAGAAGCAATAGTAGTATTAGTGGAAGCAGCAGTATGTGAAGCAATAGTTTTAGTAACATAGTCGTAACAGCAATAGTATGCAGTAGAAATAATTATAGTAACGATTATAGTCACAACACTGGTAATAATAATAAAACTAATAATCGATATAATAATGATAACAAATTCAACGAGCAAGACGCGATACTTGAATAAATGGCATGGACTTTGGACAATCCTTCACTACGTGAGGGAATTAGAGAACTAAAATGAAACCAATAATTACTTCTTATATGAAGCAATTTATTGCCTTCCATTTGCTCTAATTTACATATATTCAGCAGTATATTATAATTCCTAAGCAGAAGAAATCTCTATTTGCATAAATTCAAAGGTTCATGCAACTCAGATCTCGTCAACATAAGGCCCACATCAACTCCATAGATGCCAGAGGAAGATTTCCTTAATATGAGTTCATGCGGTTGATCTTGTTGCTGTTCGATATAGTTAATAATTGATGACGAAAAAATTTAAGTAAGGAGAATTTAATTATTGCTCGAATTTTATAGTAGAACAGTCTAATCGGTCATTAGCAACAACGATGATAGTAAATAATATTGATAAATAATGGTATATGATATTAATAAATGCCAGTATAATAGCCGTTCCAGATCACCAATTTCTTCTGTCTCCTGACAAGTTTTATATCACCTGAGGGATCAGAACTACCTTGAATAAAATAATGATATTAATAAATAATAATTGAAGATTTACATAAGTAAGCGAAAATGACATAGACAAATAACAGGCCTAGTAATAATGATACTAATAACTAATATTAAATGATACTAATAACTAATATTAAATGATACTAATAACTAATATTAAATGATACTAATAACTAATATTAAATGATACTAATAACTAATATTAAATGATAGTAATAACTAATATTAAATGATAGTAATAAATAATGGAAAATAATTATATGAATAAATAATAATAATGAATGCTATTGATAAATATTAGCAAATGATATATATAAATGATGGTTAAATAATTATATTAATAAAATACAGTAAATGACATAAATAAATAAGAGTAACTACTATCGATAAATGTTTTTGATGATATAAATGAACAATGGCTTGTGCAACGCTCGTTTTTCAGAGAGTGCACTGCATGCTGCATAAGTGAATTCGTGCGAAGGAGCAATGTGTTCAGCTGGCAGATGCCAAGTCCAGTTCAGATATACATCGATCTTCAGCTGACTGATGATGTTCAGTAGGGCATAATAAAACAAACGCATTCTTGCACTCCGTTTCAAACTGTTCGTTCAAACGACAGAAGTAATCTATCAGACGTGCTTCACACAAATAATGAAATGCAACATTCTCTTCCTGCAAGAAACGTTCATTCTTCTGCAATGCTAATATGCATGTATTACTCAGGTGAATTATTATAGGGAAAGTATTAAAACATACGATAAATAGTGTTAATTCTGAATCAGTCAGCTTTGTAGGTCCGCAAATTGACTCTTGGATTCCCTATAGAATTGTAATTATTTTGAACGGAATACTTATATAGCGCCACTCTAGGTCAGAGGTACTGATACAAAATAAAAATAATAATAATGATAATTTTAGAACATCTATTTAACAAGGACTAACATTGTCTGAAATGCTCAGACAATGATCATTTGTGTATTGTGACCTGGAATGTATTCCAGAAAATCTGGAAGACCTTTACAACGACCATAAAGGAAGGGGTAGAAATCCTAGTTTTGTAATCTCCATTTGGAATCACTGCGCACTGTTACTTCAACACTTGCCTCGATGCATCAAAGCATTCGGAGGCTGGTTTATAATGCCATAAAGAGATTTTGTCCCTGCTGTGTGTACGTGATATTTCTCGTGGAGACCATCGCTTATGGAGTAAGTTGTAGGCATAAGATTCTCATCTCTTAATTTTACTTTTCCAATTTCTAAGGCTAAGTTTAAGTATTCGTAAACGAACACTTGCCACGAAAGGTTACTTCATTATTAAGTCTTAACCAGAGAAGACTGGACAAGTCTTCAACGCAGTTTCTATAACTTGATAGGACGCAATGTGGTACAATACAACTGTTATTTGATATCGCCCTTCTTACACTTAAGTTCAGAAGTGCACACACGCCTCGACGGTGCAACTGCAGTTGTAATGCAGAGCTATTGTGTGCGAAGGACTTGCTCAAGGTCCCTACACAGTGACGCCCCGGCCGAGAGTCGAACCCTCAGCGTATACTGAGTGTTACGGGCCGACCGCTCTAACTGCTCGGCCACCATGCCACGCATAATAAAGACCAGCACCCGATTTATTACGGTCGTAGACAAACACATCAACGCTGAATCATCGGCGTTTATCGCCATACAGACGTACTTAAGCTCCGATCCATTGCCGCTGGTTCCTCACAATGACCTCTGGTCCAGGCAGTGCACGTACAAGTCTAACTGCTTCGTGACAGAGACAATCGTACGTGAAGTAAGGTCAATAAGGTTAAATGAGGTCACCAGGTTCGAACTCGCGACCAGGAAGCAAGCATGTTACTGATCCTATGGCTGTTTTCATTAGTTGGCCAATAAAACTACCGAAATTTTCAACCTAAGCAGCCATGTTCAAACAGATTCAAGTCACGAGCCAGATTTCTGCCTCGACACGAATTTAAAGTTCAAGATTTCGACTCACCATTATTTTACGTTGACCATTAAAATAACGAATTCACCAACGAAGAATCGATGAATCCGGAAACGATTCATCAACCAAGCTATCCTCCAAACCAATCTATCAACCAATCCACCAATTAATCTATCAACCAATGCGTCAAATAACTCACTTATCAATAATTATCTATCAACCAATCCACCGATCATTCAATTTTCCAATCAACAACTCTGTCATCGATTACCTTCGAAACAGGTGGTCTGTTTAGTTCGTTTGTTTCGATGCAGAGAAGTCTGGCGAGAAACCGGAAACAGACATTCTTGACGATCGTCGGAACCTCGCGTCCGCTTGTTCCCTTGTGATGAATGTTCAGCGTCACCACGGTCATCGCCGTCGCCAGGGATACGATCGCAATCGTAATGCCGTAATAGAGGCCTTCATAACGAAGAAATGTTTAGTACAGATTTGAACAGAGACCTTGACTTTCTATCTAGTGGAGGGGAGTGATAGATCGACGGAACAGCCACAGCTTAGTGAGTCATGATCATCAGCAGCGTATTCGTCTTTAGCAATACCATCCTCAATATCGTCATATAACCACCACCACTAACACCGTCGCTGTCGCCGTTGTCCTCGTCATCGTCATCATCATCATCAGTATTATCAATAGCAGATGATGAAATAAAAGAACACGCCAAGTGTTGCATAGATATTCAAGGCCATGAAAGATATTCAAGGCCATGAATTTTAATGCTGGGGTAGAGCAACTTATAGCGGTTCTGAAAAAGTAACAATGATTCAGGCAACATAGCAATAATTGTAATGTAATGGTCGTCAATACAACTGTACCCTACACTTAACAATAATAACTGTTGTCTCAACGACAAACATGCAGTATCACATCTACCGACAGATGTAGAGATAGAAGAAAACGATCAATAACGATCAATAAGTACAAGAAGTAACAAACAAAGAGTGAGACAGACAGACAGACTGAAAGAAAAAGAGAGATAGAGACAGAGAAAGAGACAGATAGAGACACAGAGACAGAGACAGACAGAGACAGAGACAGAGAGACAGAGACAGAGAGAGACAGACTGATAGAGACAGACAGATAGAGACAGAGAGAAAGAGAAAGAGAGACAGATACAGAGACAGACAGACAGACAGAGAGATACAGAGAGAGACAGAGACAGAGAAAGAGAGAGGCGATACAAAAAGAGAAAGAGTTTGTCAAACAAAGCAGGCGATAAACAATTGAGAGGATGAGTAATATCAATTAACTAAGAGATCTGCAAAGGTCAAATATAAATAGGTCTGCAGAGAGAAAAAGGTCGAACTGCAAGCATGACCTCGAATAATTATATATACACAGTAGTCTCCATTCGCAGATGATGCAAAGAATCTCAGATGACGTTTCTTGTCTGTGATTAGATTTGCGTTGTCACTGGTCTGAAATCTGTTATTGTCGGGTCCTTCCTGCAATTTCTCCACACCGTATATCACCCATTCTGCTCCTCCTCTTTCTCCCGATCCTCTTTCTGTTCCTCCTGCTCTTTTTGCTCCTCCTGTTCAGAGCCATAATCCCCGACGACGATAGATTTCTCGCTCGAAGCTATGTTCGCTGAGAAATGAACAGCGCAGAAATGACAAATGTTCCTTATTACCCCAGCCTGACTTTCGACCGTCACCCTCTAAGGAACCTCGACTACTTGTTGGTGTCATTAGCACCCTTTCTCCGGTGTTATTTTCCTCTATTCCACATCCGTCTCTTCCTCATCTCCTCCTCCTCTTCCTCCTCATCTACCTCCTCCTCGTGCTTTCAATTCTTCATCCTTTTTCAAGCAACACCGACGCGGTTGCCCTGGCTTAGACGGCGATTCACTTGCGGCCAACCTTAACGCTATCAAAGCTTAGACGAGCTTCGAGAAAAAACACTTTAGAATTCCTAATCTGTTCTTATTTTGATACAGAGCCAGACATACATACAAAGAGACAGACATACGTGCGTACAGACGTACATTTTAAGAGAGACAGACAAGAATACATTAACCGGTATATCATGGTGTCTATCCCTCTGGCACCAGGCTGAAGTGTATTCACAAATGACTGTGGCGAAAGACAGACTGTGTGTCGGGGGTGTTGAAGGCGATGGCTGCTAATAGCTTTAGGCTGACCATACTGAAGACACGGATTGCAGGTTCATTAGAATTCAATCTTTCTTTGGTGACAGCAATGAATGCAAATGACCGAAAACCTTTCAATTACAATACACTTGAAGCGCACTCAGAACATAGTCTCCATAGTAATGCTTTTGAGCAAATATTCAGACTCATATAGGCCCTAATAATTATAGACCTAATGATTTAGTAAATCATGCAACGTACATGATCATACTCATGCTCAGATGCAAACAACCAGTATATGATGTATGCATACGTGTATAAGTATATATATGAGTAGGCATATTGTGTTATGGATGAATTGATGGATTGATGCGTCGGTGTACGGGAGACAGACAAAGACAGACAGAGCACAGTATGAATGAAATGGTGGAAAATAGTGGAGTGATTCATAATTATGACAGGCAACTGCTGCGCTAGATAAATGAAGCAGACCATTCAATTGCGTATGGATGGATTACAGAGTTAAACTTTAGCTAAATGCAACATAGCATATTGAAAATTATAGGACAAAATAATAATGGGGATCAAGTACATAGCCTCTTAAACTTATGTACTGAAAATAGGAGGCATTATCTAGATGCTTAGTATAACATTGTTAGACTCGTCATTAGCATATTTATGTTTGGCTTTTGCAAGTACATGTAGGCCTGAATCTTTCACGGACTTCATACGATTCACACACAGCAAAACACACGGATAATGATATGCAGCTTATAAACTACTCAAAATTTCTGCTGGACACTTTTCCTCAAGCTCCCAAACTGGATGCGTATACTTGAATTGCTAAGTAGGTATTGACGTATTAGAACTAAATGATTTTTAGCTGACTTGAGCTAGGAATTATTCACACCCCACTATCCACACAAGTCAATTGTAGACTATGTCAACGACACACTCTGAGAATATACATGTAAGGTCCTGACAAAATGAACTAACCGACTAAAGGTAGAACATCGGACGTGGGAGGCATATTTTCGGCCACCAGCATTAGGAAAACAGTCATCGACAGAAGGGTCGTTATTCCCATCGTCACCTTCTCTCCAGAGTCGCTTGGCACATAGAATCCAAGCAGAGCGACAAGAGTAATCAGCCAGCACGGAAGGATCATGTTGAAGACGTAGAACAATGGCTTACGTCGCATCTGAATTGTGTAGGTGACGTCAGGGTACGGCTCAGCACAGCACGAGTAATATTGAACGTTTCGTTTGGCGTGCAGTTTGACCAGTGTCCACTCGCTGTTCGGAATATAGTTGGACGAATCGCCATCCTCACCCACCTTGACCAGGTTGACCTGATAGCCGTCGTACGTCCACGAGGCGAAGACCATCGTACAGTTCTGCTCGTCGAAGGGAAAGTACTTCACCTCAATGGCGCACGAACTGCGGAATATCATCATCGACAGCCACGTCACGTTGCCGTCTGACGTCACGATGACGTTTGTGCTAATTGAAGATTTATAGGATGACACGTCGGCGCTGAAATAAATAAATAAATATATATAATATAGGCCCATACGTATAAATATATCCGAAAAGAAGTGACAGTCTCCCGCCTAAGCACATGACTGCATGATTTAGAGTTACACGAAGTCTTGATGGCATAACTGCATAACTGCTTAGCATCCTCAACATTCACATGAATGACGACCAATGAACCCAGGTGTCCTTGAAACGGAGGTTTGAGCATTAGTAGAGCGGATAATGTCCAGGGATTGGAATTAGCTGATCCAGCTCAAATCTTCAAGGTCAACTGCCCAAACGAGGGCCTGCATCGATGCCGGATAAATTGGAACAATGTCCCAATCACAGTGCTTCTTCCTTTTTCAGGCACAAAATAAAAAACTACTGAAAACGGCTTAGGGCGAATAATGTGCGCATCAACAAACTTAAAATCTCACGTGGTCAAACTTTTTGAAGTAGAACCTCAATCAGGTGTGTCAAATCCTTTTCAAATCGGTGGCAATTTCGAAACTGGTTTAAATCTATTTAAAAAGTTTCGAAACACCTGATTGAGGTTCTAGGTCTACCACTTATTATTTCATTCATCAACTTTTATTGTGTCGGCGGCTAATATATAAAACAAAAACCGATAGAATTCCAAGACCCAGCCATTCAGAAGCTCAGTTCGTTAAGAAAGAGAGTTGACCTACGGTGGATAGGCAATTGAAAGCGGTAGGCCTACGTGTAGCCTAACTCAGTCTTAAGCCGATAAGAAAATGACGTAAGCGACAGGGCACACATAAACAGATGCCGGTATAGTTAGCAAATTCCAGGTTCAACAAGAGGACAATTCCATTGACCAAAAACAGTTATAGTCAAATGTACGACCAGAGATAGACAAGCAAATGACCTTATTTAATGACCAATCAAGTGATGTCAGCAGAATAAAGACCGATTCAGTACAATAAAATTCATGACAGTAGAATAAAGACCACGTCAGCAGAATAAAGACGTTGTCAGTAGAATGCCTCCTCTTCCCGATCTGCAGATTCTGCATGAAATCATTTGCTTTTTAATAGCCTTCAATCTTTCGGCCAACTAGTTTCTGATTGAGCGTCAATGGAAATGATCGCTTGTCAGTAGTTTTTGAAGGTCCACTTCCGTCTTCTTCAACGATTGTGGATTAATTGTTTGCGTTTGATCCGTTGCTAGGTATCATTCAGTCATCGACGATTTGCAGATCTGCACAATGGAAGGCAGAGCAATTCATCAACGAATTCGTGCTGAAGACTGATGGAATGCGATGAAACTCTCACGACTTTGGTGAGGCATGTAGAATAGGTCTGCGGGTAAAGAGTTTTGGCTACCCAACCCGTACCCGTAACACAGTAGCGTTACCTGTACCCGGACCCGACCCGTGCTCAAAATTGCAACCTGACCCGACTCTTACCCGCGGGTATCCCCATACCCGTGACGTCATCAGCATGCCTTCCTACAAGGCTAATATATATAGGATCACAACTTACTAAGCATATGCTGTTGTCGCAGTAGTAGCAGCAGCAACAATAACAGCAGCATCAGTGATAGTAGCCGTGAGGTAGTGATGGCGGCGGATGCAGGAGAAGTAGGAGGAAGTGGAGGATAGAAAGGAAAGGAATAAGAGGATGAGGACGGAAGCTGGAGGAGGGGGAAGTGGAGAAGAGAAGGAAGAAGAGAGTCAGCAGAAGGGACAGGAGCAGAAGGAGAAGTAGGAGGAGGTAGAAGAGGAAGACGGAACTTGAGGAAGAGCTGAAGAAAAGACGGAACAAAAAGACGGAACAGGAGTAGGAACAGGAGGAGGAGGGAGAGGAAGGCAGCCGAAGATCAGAAGCAAAAGGAAAAGCAGGGGATGAAGATAAAGGAAAGGATGAAGATGAGGACAAAATGAAGGAGAAAGAGGATGAGCAGCATTATGTTTAGGCATATGGTACTTGGGTTTCGGATGTGCCAGTGAGTCTATAGTAATTATGTCTTAGATGATGCGAAATTCACCTATATACGCCTATTTAGCGGTGAAGTTGTAGCCCCAAAGTCTGACGTTGGCACGGGTAAAACCGGGTATGCCCGTACCTGTGATCACTCTACCCGTACCCGACCCGTAAAATTCGTACCCGTACCCGCGGGTACGGGTCGGGTATGGGTACACCCGCAGGTCGGGTGTAACGGAGCAGATTTAGGCCTTCGCTCACCATTTCAAAACGATATAGGAACTGATAGGAAGAATTGCAGTGTTGAGTAGATGAGTCCTTTATTTCCTTAGAGACAACCATAATTTTTTATGTTGCGCAGGATGTCCTATGCGGTAAACGACGGATTCTGCGATCGAAATGACTAGAAGCGTCGACATGTCATTCTAAAGTAGGCGGTTGAATGACTTGTAAAATACATGTAACTCAGTGGCTTGAAAGAACGAGTGCTTTCCAGTATACGTTGAATCCATTCACTGCGGCTATGTCCACCCATGTTCTTCTGAGACAGCTCAGTGAACGTCTGACAACCCTGCGAATAGTTCTACACTTCAGGTCAAAACACAGAGCGGTATGTATATGGTTGTAACTGATGAGGATGCACCGTGACTGATTGAAAGAAGAGGTTGATGACGGAACTGTGCGTATACTCTCTCGAAAATCATCCAACATTTCTTAGGGCAGATTGCAATTGCTGAGTTTGGCCTCTGACTGGAAATAGTCTACATGTGGAAGATAATATTCGAGAAATATAGTCCAATAACATTTCGCAGACGATGCTGATGACAGAATCAAGTAGAGCGGAATGATCCGTTTCGCCCTCCCCTCTCTTGGGATGGATTAATTCAGGCCTGAAGCAGAGCGAGAAAGAGAGACAGAGACAGAGACAGAACAGAGAAAGAGAGAGAGAGTAAAATAGAGAAAGAGAGGAAGGAGAGAGAAAGAGGAGAGAGAGACAGAGACGGAGACAGAGAGGGCAAGAGAGAGAGAAAAGAGAACGAGAGAGAAGAGAGAGAGAAGAGAGAGAGAGAGAGAGAGAGAGAGAGAGAGAAAGAAAGAGAGACAGAGAGAGCGACAGAGAGAGAGAGAACATAACGCATAACTTGTTTTGCATATCTGCTATTTAATCGTATCTGTTTTCCGATCAACCGAAGCAAACGGGTAACCACTGAATCATCGTCCCAAGGAAGAATATATTGATCAGCCAGCCAGACAGCCACCCAACTCTTTCCGACAAACGAAAAATCAGTAGCTACTGATTCATCTATATACATACTGTTGTACGATACTTCGCACCCTTGCGAGAAATTAATTTTCACGATCTCTTTCACAGCTACGGAGGGTGTTCTAAATCTCTCAATATGTCTCGTTTGTCTCACAGCAGAGGCCAACTGGCTGTTGTGTTGGATATCGAGGATACTGCGTGGCAAAATATAGGCTCATATATATATATATATGATCCATGCATGCGTGAATCAGAGTGTGCATTCATGTATATACAATGTTTGCTCCTATAATATGTAGGTGCATGTATATGTAAGTCGCAAATGCACGTGTATATGTGTACATGTGTGCGCGTGCTTGTGTGTAGGCTTGTATGTGTATGCGTCTGTATTTACAGGCGTGTGCGAATATTTGTGGCTACTCGCGTATAAATCATCTGTGCGTGTGTAACTGTATGCGTCTATGTAATGAATATATGCAGGCCTAATATATCTATGCACGCAAGTATTTAAAGAAGCGAATCTTCGTATTTGCGTGCATTTTTAAACATTTCTGAAAGGTATTACTATTTCAAATATGCCAATGCCATGATGAATCCGCCTATTTTCAAGGAGTCCTAGATCAATTGGAGGATGTCCCCAATGGTAGTCCCTCGCAAACACAGGCTACATTTCAAGCGCACAAAGTTGAGGACTTGCTTATATTTTAGTGAACGTTCTTATTTGTGTTCAACTATGGCATGAATTATAACATCATTCTGTGGTTTAAACAATCCGCTATTTAGTCGTACAGAAACCTATAGATATATTACTGTATCAGCAGAAGTGCGCACGGGATGTGACACAACGACTTCCGTTAAACTACTTAATAACATATGATATTTATAGTAGGCCTACCGATTTGTATCGTTTGTCATGCATTGTCACGTTTATACCTAAACGTTTGTCACTTTCTCCTGATCTGTGCTAGAAATGAGATAAGCGATGAATTTTAGAAATAAATGGGCCTGTGAACAAGTTTTAAATTTGGCAAAGATCTGATTGTGCAAAGATCTGCTTCTAATTGCCGAGAGAAAGGCACATAGTGTAAGCATACTAAGCGATTAATCGTTAAATAGGAGACGGGTGCTACACGTTTTAAAGACACCAGCTGATGATAAAAACGCTTCTGTTAAAGTCGACATTCAATAAGGTATATGAGTTTTAAAACACCGATGTCTTTCAAGTAATTACTAGAGGCCGCGATCATTTCATTTTCGATTTGATAACATTTATGAGGAAGTTCATGTATTTCAAACGTGCCTCAATAAAACATAGTCTTACTTAAAAAAACGGACTGCAATCTGGTAAATAGTCATAGTACGTAGAGAAAAGATTAGTATTCAAGCTTAATTTTATTTAATAAAAGAATTAAACAGCACAGAGAGCATATCTCTACAGTGAAGAAGTAGAATTATACAGAATTCTGCTAGATATGCACTTATATTGTCAAAATTAATTTCACTTATTACTCTTGTTAACAGTGTACCAAAGTAAAGTGTTAAGCATTGAAAAAACAGTTCTGCTTTTATAATGTGGGACCCTACATTGCCTACAGTACACTCTGCACAGGACCTGCAGTAGGCCTATCCAGAGGCCGACGCTGTTCTAATGTCGAGTTGTTTTTTTTTAAATAACGAAGACCTCTGATGTGTCGGAATTAAATTTCGTGCGCTACGATGAATGCATCCACAGAAGAATCCATCCATCCATCCATCCATCCATCCATCCATCCATCCTTGCGTGTATGTATAATTAAGGGTGAAACTTCGACTTCCTCTTACTTACTTCTAGCCCTAATTAAAACACTTACTTGTTGTACAGTAGTATGTCTGGCTTCCAGATGGCGTCGTGTGGTATGCGCAGTACCTTCACTCCGCCATATTTCTGCGGATCCCAACGAAGATTGTAGTCGATCCAAACCTAGGATGACGACATAATACTACAATTATATGGAGGAAAGCCGACGGACGGATGGACTGACGGACGGACGGACTTCCTGAAGGTGTAATGTGTTAGAATTTCAGAAGAAGAAAAAACTGGTCAAAGATCGCACTGCATGAAAAAAGATTTCAGAAGACAAACACTCCGCAAAAATAGTCTGACGTCTTAATTAATTAACCATTATAAATTAACGTCACTCACTTTCTTGCTTTAGGCCTAAGTGTGCCAGCACATATCAAAATAAAGCTTTTTAACAATTCTTTAAGAAAATGCTTGCTTTCACATGATATATTCGTGCTGCTTGCAAAAACATACGTAGGCCTAGGTATATATATATATAACATTTTATTTAGATATATATATAATTTAATTCTTACATGTAGTAGAGGCCATCGATATATAATTTTGTACTTTAATTGTAGTAAAGGTTATACTGATGAAGCGTTGTTTCATGAGAATCGATCATTTAATTAGCTCGCGTTTTCATTATTACCTCATTCGTTCATTTTCTCATTTGTTTTTGCTTGTATTCGTGAAGTTATATCCAACAGATGTACGCCGTCTTCTAATGTCAAAGCGCTGTATGCAAGCGGCTGTTAGCAGATATATGCATCTATATGTAATATCCATAAAGAGAAAGTCATTGGGTGATTTAATATCCATAAAGAGAAAGTCTTTGGGTAATTAGAGGAGCTTAGAAAGAAGACCGCTGACTTCTGAGCCGATTGCCAACTACCCAACGAGACTTAAAAATTCCAGGCTATTAGGTTTCTTCTCAATCTGCCCCACAAAGGCGATTACAGTCAAAATTGAATTGGACCAGTCAGTCCAACAGTCTATCAGTAAGTCAGCCAATCAAACAACCAGTTGGACATTCAATTAGCAAAGTAGTTAAGCCGACCAGGGACCAGACAGTGACCTCGCTCTTTACCAATAAATCAGTCTTTTGACCAAACAATTTAGTATGTTAATCCAGCGATCAATCAATCACCTAAAGAACCAATCAGTCAGTCAGTCGCCGATTTATATAGCGCACAGTAGGAAGCGTCTTCCGTGTAAATATTCTCCGTCAGCTTCAAACGCAACGGCGTACTTCAGAATTAAATGTCTTAAGGTCGATGACAAAAAATGACCGTGACTGCAAAATAACTCCAGTTGGTCATCGATCGGCCTTTTGCGCTTTACTGTTATGACGCTGTAGAAGTGTCAAGATGTGATTATAGTATTACATGTCCAGAGGTTTATTGAGCTCACTATATTACGCCATCTGTGGCATTTGGTGGCTAGACATGGACCTCACCAGGACATAACTAACGAGGTTTCACTTAATAACTATTCTGCACAATTTTTTTACTTTTTATCTGCATAACATGGTTTTAGGCCTACTGGAGGAAGACTCGTTTGCAACTGGTCTCCAATCTTGGTGGCTATAGCGGTGCAATGAGCAGACGGCTTTCAAGTCTTCGTGTGACTTCAAAAGTCTGCTCTTCTGCACTTAGTGTTCAATTAAGTTTCGGCGACATCATGTTTCTTGACTGCATTAATTTCATCACCGCATGTACAGCAGCAATAATTATAGTAAGCTGATGTTAAAAAGGTCTTTTGATTCGTCCGTAGTCGACATCTATCGCTAAGTCTATCGTGCCTAAGGAGTGGCTTTTGCCTCCCACGATGTTTGCATGACTGTTTTCCCTGAGCGAATGCTAATTCTGGCCTAGCCTCTCTTCCTAAACACTCCTCTTTTGGCAGAGTGTCTTTCGCTCAACTACTCGAGAGCGCAGTCTCTGACCTAGCTTCCCTCTCTATTTCGCTGTGGCAATTTTATCTTATATATTGGTGTCGGTTTCTGCCTTGTGGTGTAGTCTGTGTCGTTCATCCTCTCGTCGTTCCTTCCTTCCATCTGCTACTCCTGCTTAATACTACCGGCGTCTCTGTCTTCACTCTCCTCTCTCCTTTCGTTCGTCAGTTTCTATGCACATTGTCAACCTGTGCGTCACTCAATGCCGTATCTCTGCTTCCCTCTCTATCTCTGTCCCTGCACCTTCATCTTTAGCTACAACCCTTATCATAAACTTCTGCATTATATGAATCGCACATCGGTGAGTAAAAAAAGTGTTGAGGAGGGAAATGATGACGCAGAAAGAAACCCAGGAAGTGGGTAACACGTAGGGATGAGGAAGATCATATCAAAGGGTGGGCTCAATGGTGACAAAAGATCCATCTTTCTGGGCCACAATGGGCCTGACTCGCGGAAAAAAGAGAACAGGTCAGTCCAATTGACTGATCTGTTTTCGCTTTTGTACTCACAGAGTTTTCGCACCGAGAGTGCTACTGAACGGCCACTGCTCAGTGCTCACGGTAGCCTACTCGGAGAACAGGAAACTTCACAACTGGGAGCAATGTCACTTGCTCCTATACTCCTTGAATTATTCATAGTAACTATGCAAATTGATTGTCGTTCTCTTTCGTTCCCTCCCTCCATCCCTCTTTCCACTTAATGATAAAATGTAGCATAATGAATATCTTCAGCCAACTGTATTTGATATTGCAATCGGTCCGAAATTCAGAAATGCATATACAGGATTGCCTCAAAAATGAGAACGTCTCGTAGCAAAGGGTTGTTTAATATACTTGAATTAATATAACGTTTTGTTATTTACTGTTTTGTGCCAAGTAGTAATTACGCCAATTAGAACACATGTTCAACGTGTCCCTATGCTTCTCAGCGACTTTTTGTAAGCGTTGGCGCCACTCGCTTATACTTATGTCAATAAAGCGCTTCCCTAGATTTCTCCATTCCTCGATTATTGCCAGCTATGGTTGCTCAACTGCGGTAAATTTTCGCTGACGGTAGACATTTTCTCGAATGCACCCCACATGGCATAATCTACTGGGTTTAAATCAGGACTGTGCGGTGGCCACCTGTTAGGCTCGATAAAGATAACATTCTACTGATGAAGAATGTTCATCATATTTCTGGCTGTGTGAGGTGAAGCTCGGTCCTGCTGTAAAGTCCAGTTATGGCGACCAGATGTCGCCTGAATCTCAGTCAGCAAAACTCGTCTGAGAACATGTTCACAATGGTATTCACCGTTTACTTTTGCGCCTGGTTTAACGAACACAGCTCTAGTTTTTCCCATTCTAGACATACCAACTGATACCATGATACCACGGCTCAAATGTTCACGTTCTCGTATAAGACTCCTTTCTGGAACTTGGTTTTTCTTTGCATCAAGTCAATACAGACAATCATTTTGAGAATTAACTGGCGCAAAATTTTAGTCAGAATACGGTATTCTGCTGTGTTTTTTGTCACTCTGATCAAAAAAATATTTAAAAAAAAACGAAGAAGTTGACGATTGACAAATTAAAAATCAAAGATGGCGACAGGAAATTGTCGTAAGAATGAGGCATACAGCTAAATAGGTGAGTAAGTAAATCAGTTTACTATCCAGGCTACTTTGAATAGGTTTTCAGTTTCAAAAATTGGGAACTAACTATTTTACACTGTACGAGATGTTCTTATTTTCTTGGGCCAACCTGTCCCTTAACGCAGCGACCGTTTGAGTAGACTCAGTAGAGCATTGAATCTTACTCCCTACGTCGCATGCAGGCCGAGCGACTGTAACCTGTATTCGAGCTACACTAAGTCTTCTTTTTTCGCTATCTCCTAGATCGAGCGTGTACGAGCGTCCATCCCGTATGTGCAGAACCTCTTCATAGGAACTGCTTGAGTTATGATTTTCGCTTACTCTTCGTCGTACATTTAAGAAATGTATTGCAGCGTCACCTGGTGGCCTCTCAAAAGCCGATCTACATCTCAGACAGCAGACTTTATGAGGCCATAAATGAGCAGTAATACGTTGGATAGATCTGTATAACAGAGCTATGTAGGGATTAAAATTAATGGTCGTAGGTGGACGCACAAAAACGTCACCGTGTTAATCTCCAGGGTTCTCTACGCTGCATGGTCGAAACATAGAAGCAATATAAAACCACTGAACGTATACTATGCAAAAGACACCAATGAGACTGGTATAAGCACGATGTAATTGCATTGCCATCCATTGATTTCTTAAAAAAGCATAGATGCTATTATTGATACCACAACAATTTTATACAGCGCTTCTTCAAGATTGCCTTCTCAGGAGCGCTCCCGGTCCAATCACGCGTAAATTATGCAAAGAAGAGGAACAAAGGCGGAGATTTGGGGTAATCCAATTGGAGCAGTGATTCACGGGGACCTAGAGGATCCATTGACCACCATGAATGAGCGATATTGAAGAAATGAGTTAAGATAATCAAGGGCGTTTCCACTGAGGCCCAAGAATAAATGATAAGCGCTGTAAGAAGATGTCGTAATCGACAGTTTCAAATGCAGCACTTACGTAAATAACGCGAGGACAGTCACCTGGGATCTATCAATGGCCCCGTAGATATAAGAGAGGTGTTGGATGGAACACACCAAGAATACATACAATAAATGAAGCAATGTAAGACCTTTGACATGTCACCTATACCTCAAGTCGCCGCCTTTGCCGGATATTTTGCGATTTAACAGATACCCCGCCGAGAGTTATTTCACGGCCGGAAGAGATCAACTGGTACTTGCACACAGTTGTAATTATTTCACGCTGGATTGCTAGTTTATACTTAGTGAAGAGAGAGAGAGAGAGAGAGAGAGAGAGAGAGAGAACATAACGCATTATATGTTTTGCATATCTGCTATTTAATCGCATCTGTTTTGCAATCAACCGAAAATCAATATATTCTAATGATTTAGAACGCTGACATCAGTTACATGACCGTTTATTGCTAGTTAGAATCCTGTCCAGACTGTCATTCAGAGTTCTACTTCCGGATTTCGAGTCAGCGTCAAAATATTCTGTGCATGGTGTTATCGCTTTGATATTTTCGATGTTAAATTACAGCTTAAACTTAAAAGTTCGTTGGGTTATTGCTAACTGAGTGTATCTGCAATAAACTTCAGTGGGATGGATCTCATAGTAAGCCTCTATTTCATCAATTCCGAGTACTAAGACTTGACCAAATCCGAACTTTTCAAACTGGTGTATTTATATATCGATATAGTGAAGGGCTCCTACCATATGTACATGTATACAAAGACTTTTTTAATCTTTCCTCAGAAACTCATTCTTACCTTACTAGAAATTCATGCAACTATAGAAAGGCCTTTGCCACAACTAACACTCTTCTGTTCTCAATTAAATCTAGTGGTGCTGGGATTTGGAATGAAATTCCAAAAGAAATTAGACAATTATCGACTCTTTCGTCTTTTAAGAATAAGCTACGCACCTACTTGGTAGAAAAATAATTGGCCTCATGGTGAATTGCATATTTTATTTCATATTTTTTGTTAGTTTTAGTGACCCATGTGTATACCCTTATATTTAATTGCTGTATTACACTCGTCCTTGTTTGTCTTAAATTGTACGTAGGTGTTTTTCCTTGTGGCCGCTATCAACCATGACCATTGTATTTTGATTGTATTTTTTGGTTGGTTACAAAATAAACGATTTGAGTTGATTTGATCGTCAGTACGGTTGTAGTACAAGAGGTTAGGCAAAAGATGATGTGTAGCAAATTCGTTAGTAAGTCACCGTTATCACGTGATGAGAAATCTATGCCGACCGATTAAGCGATAAGCTGAACGTTTCGAGGATTCACGATAATGAAAGTCTGTCTACTGGAAAACACATGTACATCGATCGTTTGCATACAGTTCGTCAGAAAGTAAAATTGTCAGTGAATTTAGATCCCACTGCTTGCCTATGAATTGAAGTCCGTAAGGCTGCTTGTGCGATGGTCATAATCGGAGGCGGCGATCTCGTTTGACAGGTGGAGTGGACACCCATGAGAGGGATGGGTCGAGGTTGGGGAGAGACACACGTATAGCGTGTCATCTTATTGTAAAAAAAATGAAGGGGTCTTGTCCCCTTCGACCACCTGGGATAGCCTCCCGGTGTCATAATTATATCACTAGTTCCCAGCTTCTCCCCTTCGACCTCAACTGTTATCAATTCTTTACACCTGAGTATAAAGTATGATGTACACGACACCGATGAGAATGTATATCTATGGGGCCTACAGCCACATATATATATATATGGCAATGAAATTCTGTGCTAGTCTATAGTGATCATCAACAAGCTTGGCCTATATGATTGTTAAATAGCAAAACGCGTTGAATAAATTTTGGGCCAGTCGCTTTTATTTGAATAGCAAAGTAATCGCACGAGTTTTATCCTTTAACTCACTGTTTCGTATAATTTTCTGTTTGCCAATCATCATACATTGTTAATGGCATTGTTCTACAAATGCTTTAATGTCTAACTAATTGGCTAATTAGAACTCTCTAAGATCCATACACTTTTCGAACGAATATTTTCCAGACGAAATTTGATCCCAGATGCAACTATGGCCAGAAATGACGTTTGCACGATTTTAAGGCTAGCCAAATAACCAGCCTGTTATACTGGTGACCATAATTATTGTGGAGTGAGGTATACTTCGGGATATTTTGGTATACTTCGATATACTTTGATATACTTTGATATACCTCAGTATACTCCGGTATACTTCGGTCTCGTCGCGAGCGAAAAGTAATTCGTCGTTTGAAGTTAAGTGACACTTTGTTATCTAAAAACTAATCACCACTGAATGGAAGAATGCAATATTCCGCAACTGATACTACGTTAAAACAAAACGGCAGTCCACATGGGCTGTATATCATATTCGTTATGAATCAAAATTGACTGTTGCATGAGACCTTCCCTACACTCAATCTCGATCTTTAACTCTCTATCTCTCCCTCTCTCTCTGTCTCTCTGTCTGTCTGTCTTTCTCTCTCTGTCCCTTTCTCTCTCTCTGTCCCTTTCTCTATCTCTCTCTCTCCCTCTCCCTCTCTTTCCCTTCCTTTCTCTCTCCTTCTCTATCTTTCTCCCTTTGTCTCGTTTTCTTTCTTAGTATGTCTCTCTAAACATGTAAACCTCGTTCAGCTTTTAGGAACAAGGTCGTAAAGATAGTTACGCTGTCGACGGTTCGCTGCGTCAGTTGAATCGTAAAGCGAGACCTTGCATCGTCCTCTGATTAAGATGAACTCGTCCAACGTTGTTTGCTTGCCAGTCTGTGAGTGCGCGCGTGCTTGCGAGGCGCATCGTTCGCCACTCCCCTGATCTGATTGGGACTCGAAGCGCACACTAGCGCTGCAGCAACTCTGTGTCTCTCTTTCTGTCTTCCTCCACTGCTCTAGGCCTACTCCCTATCCGTATGTCGCTGTATCCCTCTATATGTCCTTCTGCCTCTTTCTCGCTCGACGTCCTTTGTTTTTCCATGCGGTTGACGTGGGCACGAGTTTAAGTATAAATGGAACAGATATATCGACGGAGAGAATTACTAGCCCTAATCAAAGAGGCATCAAAGAAACCCTAACTCGCTTTGCCACTGACGATCACCAAACAGATTAGGCTACCATGAACGGCCCATGAGTCTAAGAGGCAGGAGACTGTGAGACCAAGGCAGCTGGTGTTAGAAACAGAGATTCAGTATTTTCCCTCTACCTCCCTCCATCCCACCATCCCTCCATCCTTCCATTCTTCCATCCCTCCATCCCACCATCCCTCCATCCTTCCATTCTTCCATCCCTCCATCCCACCATCCCTCCATCCTTCCATTCTTCCATCCCTCCATCCCACCATCCCTCCATCCTTCCATTCTTCCATCCCTCCATCCCACCATCCCTCCATCCTTCCATTCTTCCATCCCTCCATCCCTCCATCCCTTCATCCTTCCATTCTTCCATCCCTCCATCCCACCATCCCTCCATCCTTCCATTCTTCCATTCTTCCATCCCTCCATCCCTCCGTCCCTCTCGGCGGCTTCTCCGTACCCCTTCCATCGCTGTCCCTACACACAGAGTCTATTCTATTGAGGCATATCTAGTCAAACAGACACTACCGAAGAGTTCACAGCCTCTGGTTGTTGGCCACATGAACTCATTTTCGCCATCAGACGGTTCTCCAGTAGAAACAACCCTGCAGGAGTGGTTCGAAGAGTTTAACTACTTCACCTGCTGCAGTTGCAAATAGCTAATAGCTACACACAAAAACTATACGCCAAAGCGATCTGCCAGTTCTTGCGAGTTTAACGGAAATTGTGCCTTCAACGAATCACGATCATCGTTATCACATTATTTTTGTAGGTCTATATACTTTGCATTGAGTCTGATACTGACACAGGTGTCGACATGTAGGAATCATATCCTTAAATAAACGACATAGAGTTGAAATTAGGAGGATCTCAAAATCTGAACCTTATCATCTTTGCATGATGGATATCTGATGGCAAATGGACAATTGAAGTAATGATGTAGTTTAAAATAGTGCTTGAAATAAGATAAATGCGTTGAAATTCCCGCATAGGCTGTTAATAGGAATGAGTAAGGAAGTAAATTTATTGTAGCTGTTCGGTCTTTCGGTCATTCGGTCGGTCGATCAGTCGGTCTTTCGGTCGGTCAATCGGTCGATCGTTCGGTCGGTCAATTGGTCTTTCGGTCGGTCAATCGGTCGGTCGGTCAATCGGTCTTTCTGTCGGTCAATCGGTATTTCTGTTGGTTAATCGGTTGGTCGGTCAATCGGTATTTCCGTTGGTCAATCGGTCGGTCGGTCAATTGGTCAGTCGGTCTTCTGTCGGTCAGTCGGTCTTTCCGTCGGTCAATCGGTCGGTCGGTTGGTCAATCGGTCAGTCGGTTTTTCTGTCGGTCAATTGGTCGGTCTGTCGACCTTCGTTCACAATCAGCGCCATCTATTGAGTAGCGTCGCCTTCGCTCGCAGCCATTCTAGTTAATTGACGAACCATGAGACTCTGGATTTATCCCTCAAGCTACCAACAGCCGCCCAGACGCATCCGCCAATCCCGTGAAATGACCGTCCTACCTCCTACTCTCCCTTTTTCCAACACCCACCAAGGCCTCCTACTCTCTTCCCAACGCCCATCACGGACTCAATTCGTCCCTGTGCTCGTCTGATAAAACACAAATCTTTTGGGGGCATAACTCGTCAAACAGATTATTCCCCCGATTCTCTTCCCGGTGAGTTCTCTGGATTGAGACATTAATCAGGCTGTTGCGCAAGCAACGCCACCGTAAAAATGAAATGAAATAGTTCCGCTCTGTTGTTTCAACGCGATCTATGTGTACACATTCAAACCTTAAAGAGATTCATGTGTACACATTCAAATCTCAAAGGACCAGTCCTCAACCGAAGAACCATCTAATGGTTACTGGATACTGGATACTGGATGATCTGTGGCATTTCAGGCGGAATCACAACAGATTCAGGACTTTAATTTCCTTCTCACCAGGAAAGCGGCGTAAGCTCTCGCTTGGAGTTCAATGATTTTTAAAATATCTCATATATTATTCAGCAAGTTTTATATATCCATACTAAGTATCGTGCTGTATTGTATGGTGTATTGTATTTTGCACTGTATATTGCATCGTATAGTGCACATTGTATTGTATATCGTATTGTATATTTACTTGCATATTGCATTGTACATTGTATCGTGCATTCTATTGTATGTTGCTGCGTTGTATATTACATTGTTTATTGTATTGTCTATTGCTAGTGTTTATTGTTTTGGTACCGGTATGTTGTACTGTATATTGTATTGTGTGTTGTATTGAACAAGGTTTGTAAATTGTATGTACTGCATATTATAATGTATTATAACATACTGAAATGTATTATAACATATTGTAATGTATTATAACATATTGTAATGTATTATAACATATTGTAATGTATTATAACATATTGTAATGTATTATAACATATTGTAATGTATTATAACATATTGAAATGTATTATAACATATTGTAATGTATTATAACATATTGTAATGTATTATAACATATTGTAATGTATTATAACATATTGTAATGTACTATAACATATTGTAATGTATTATACCATATTGTAATGTATTATAACTAGCAGATTGGATCACTGCGGCTCATTCCTGATTGGTCTGCCACTTGTAGGCCTACTAACAATTATTGACCGGGTCTTCCGCTAAACTGCTTATCTGATTGGACGCATTCCCGAAACGTGTCCCTCTTTCTGTTTATAGGTGGGATGTATTGCCCTGGCTTCTGTCCACCAACGCGTATCTTACGTTCATTAAAGACTGTGATAAACGGTGAAAAAGAATTGCTTGCAATATGCTGAGATGATTTCTTACCGAGCTTCATCACATGGCTGGCGTCCCTGAAAAGGAATTTACGGAGCGCGAAATATAAGCCTAGCAGTACCTGGTTATAGATTTATAATGCACAAGTGTCCTGTGTTTTTGTTCATGTTTATTATTCTCGCTACAAAAAGTACGATTAGAGAGGACACAACATCTATCAGGTGAATAATGCACACGTGAAGTGTAACTCTTCGCATATAACCGACTGATATCAGCAGCTTTTCAGAATCGACAAAATACTTGTGAATTGAAACAGAATTTCATCAAAAGTGTTTGGAAATGATTTGTTGTTATTTTACCGATTAATGATGTTTATCAGCTGGAATATGTTGTCCAAATCATTAGAGCAACGCTTCCATGAAGATCTATTTTAAACAGCGTCCTTGCTTAATTTGCTTCACAATTATTTTCAGTCTAGAATAATATTTATATAGCTCAGTAAAGGATCACTCGAAATGTTGGCATTGTAATTATTTGTTAAAGAGCGCCGGCGGCTGAATCCAACAAACATGCAGGATATTATTTTGCAACCTGAATGTTTTTCGGGACAGGACTGTAGGATGGCTTCCTTTACAACGTCTGTTTTCTCGTTCATTAATTCATCTAGGGGTGGCAGATTATTCAACGAACAAAGAAAATTCACGTCTTGTCAACACCAGTTCGTCATCAGATACACGCCACTCCGTAATATACATACGTGTATGCCTTCACTTAGGCCCCCTATTGGTACCGCAGCGAGTTGTATCCTTTCTTATAATCGTATAGCTACGTTTCTCTGGTACATATGACCCTTGTCCCTTTTGTAATCTAATGAAATAAAATTAGCTTTAATTACTAGACACGAGTGTGTTGCCTTGTAAATAATGTTTAAAATATCTGAATTGTCCGTTAGTCATGATCATTTGGGTACAATAAACGGATTGATTAATTAAGTTACTTATTTGAGCGACGGTTAGTAAATTAATAACAATGCAAGTAAGCCTAATAGTACAACCTCAATGCCTATTTCGGACAGGCTAAATATGCATATTAAACATGCTGCCCCTTGTAAAGAATTCTATAAATGAAGTTCTGATCATCTGTTGCTGGTAGTTGAAAAGAGTGAGGCCCTTCTTCAATTCGAACCTATGATGCCTCTGATAGTCTAACGTATTCCACTGGAATAGTTTCGTCGTATTTGTGTTCAATTGCATTTGACGATCCGGAACTTATAGTTTCGAACAGTCTTAAAACACAATTGCTTGGATCAGTTAGATAGCAAAATGTGAGACGCCTTTGAGAGAAACTTATGTAAAAGGTTATGTAGTAAGTGTACTGGTGCCTGATGATACATACATACAACTTACATGTAAATGTTATGAAACATTATTCTGCTAAGTATGAAATGTTATACACGGTCTAGACATTAGTTAAACGCTAAAGAAGAAGTTAACTCCATGAAGCGAATATCTGTCACTCACAACATGTTCACTATCAATGAATCTAATTCTTCATCCTCTAAATTCTGAATTTCATACTTAAATTCCACCATAAATGTATAGGGGCCTGCGTAAGCGCTCTTCAAGGCGAGGACAAATCCATCGTTTTGTCTTTTCTTCTCCAGATTATCTGAAGATGCAACAGTATATCGGTTGCTTGAAACAATATTGACAATGGTAAATTTTGCCAACAGCTAACAAAATAGATTTGTTTGCCTGCTGTGGATAACTAGGAAAGATATCCTTTGTGATGGTATCGACTAATACTAAGTCCTTGCATCCTTCTTCAGAATGCGAGACGGCGACGTGACCTTAGATTAAGATCCGATTTCCATCGTCAAAAGACGATTGCTTGCTGAGCGTGATTTTTTCATCTAAATCCGATTAGTATTATGCGCATGAACCTTCCAGCGGAAATTAAACCAATAATAGTACTAAAATAACAACAAATCAAATAATGCCACAAGGATTACAAAGGGAAACACCACCACTCCACCATTGTGTGACCCAAATTGAGGTGAGAGTCGTCTGATGGCTTGCATTAATATTAAGGCGCTACAGAAGTCATTTGATAGGAATGGTTATGCTAATTATCGCATGAGCAAAGTCTCACCTGATTTAACCAGCAGTTCGTCGTAATAATCTGATTCTTTTCATCCTGTCAAAAAAAACAATCTTCGTTTATTTACAGGTCTGAGCTGAAAATGTCTGCGGCGAATTTATCTCAATTCACAAGGCAGTCACCTTTCAACAGCCCCTTCTGGCAAAACCATATTTCAAGTGCATGATCCGTTGGGAAGAAGAACTACTCAGGATCCGTGAGGCTTCTGGGACCGGAAGTGCAGGCTACAACAGAGACGAATGAAACGAAATATGCTTATCATTGGTGTTCTACTGAAACAATTGACAATACTCTGTATATAATTCTTACCGTACAGCGTAGTATCGGAGGATTATCATGGACCACCACGTTCTCCAAACAGACTTTATCTTCTGGTCCCTCATTCTAGAACAGCTGCGACTTGTACTCCCGGTTCTTTACCTACATTTTTCGTACTCTACGTCCTGGCGCTATTATCTCTCAATATCTAACTGGTGACTCTTCTCCTTATCCTTCTCTGCTTTTCTCAAAACCTATTACTTTTTCTTCTCTCATGATGTTGCCCATTGGGCGCGCCTATAAGCGGTTCACCTTGTAGAGGCGCTTTATAAATGTTTGAATGCAATACAATACGACACAATAAGAAGCAGGCACAGTGTAACGATTACTGAATAGACGACGCTCATTTCTTCAAAACTAAGACAGGTAAACATCCATTTATAATTCAAATCAATTAGACACAAATATTTGCTAGTTGCTAATTCTAATTCTAATTGCTAATTCTTATTCTAATTCTAATTCTAATTCTGACCGATAATAAGTTAGCAAAATCAGTCTAAAGTCGCAACACACAATTACGAGAAAAATGCCAAGAATGACACGAAGGATCAATAATGTGTGGTTTGAATTTGAATCAACTTCGAGTAACAAAGTAGTTACTTTATCTCAAATCATTAGTTAGGTGAAAGAATCTTGCGTTTTACTCTGCTGAAATCACATTGTTGGAGAAGACCCTGAAGAAATAGAATGTGATAAATAATTTTAATATTTATCAGGAACTAGTTTATACAGATGTGTACAAAACATGTCGATTTCGAGAATGCAGTATATATGCTTGAGAAATTAAATTTGGCGTATGTGTGTTTTGAAGAAAAATTGGAGAGTTATTTGACGATAACCATGCGTTATCAATGACGCTCTGGAGGATATAATTAGGGGCTAGTGCGATTTTATAGATATCGATATTCACGTGATAGGCTACAAGACTTCAAATTAGTATGACGTAGGTTCTACTGGGGATACATCTTAATAGTTTTTGGACTGTAAGAAAGGTGATTTAATATTGTGAAATAACATAAGGCAATCCCGATTTTACCAAAGTGCGACTTTGGCCTGTTTTTGCTAGAGCACTTCACGATTAGCAAATCGATCAGAAATGTATCTAATCGGTTAGCTCTCGGTTAAGGTCTGGCAGACGTTGTGAGGGAGGGGCAGTCGGGGACGATAACTTTGATATAATAAATTCATGCGTTACAGTCTACCAATGTAAATTTATATACGGAGGCATGAGACTGTTCAAATGTTTCAAGCACAAACATTGTGACAAGCCTATAACTAAAATAGGCAGGTGAAGATAGAGAAAAAGAGTGAGTGAGTGAGATAGAGAGAGAGAGAGAGAGAGAGAGAGAGAGAGAGAGAGAGAGAGAGAGAGAGAGAGAGAGAGAGAGAGGTAAAGAGAGACTGAGACAGAGATAGAGACGTGCTCATCTGTCAAATATTGTAGAACGACCGATCGATTTTACTCTCCAAGAATTTAACGAGTAATTACCCGCTACTGTAAATATCGTGTATAATATATAATCGTAATAAAGAAATAAATAAACATCAGACAAGAGGCTTCAGGTTACTACGAGAAACGAACGAATCCACGTGCTACCAGAGGCAATTCAGTCCCCGACGATTGACCCGCTGCCATTAGCACCGCTGTCAAACATACCCTGGAGGTTCAGTTAGCACGTATAGTGCAAGTAGAACGCTTCATTTTCAGCATAGCTGATTCTGATTCAAAGCGATTAGTTACAAGACTTTTGCTGATTCAGACCAATTACCTAATTTCAGTAGCCAATTCTAATTTTAATCGAATCAAAAGACGTCGTCCTTAACCTCGTTAGTAAGCAACTTGACTTGAGGTATTGCTTAGTAATGTACAAGATATTGGAGAATATTTTACAACGTCAACAAAATATTTTATGGGCCTTAAGCAGGGATCTGCGAATCACAAGCGTTTTTGTCATATCGAATATGGACTTGAATCGGGAGTAATTCGAATTGAATTTAGAATCCAATCGGAAGCTAGGGTTCGAGTTCGAATCTAATCTCGAAGCGAATCAGCGGATACCGGTGTGATATTCGTGTTGTGCGCACTTGATGGCACAGTCGTACCGCATATGCAGTTTAAAACCTACCTCTTCCAGTCTGTTTATGGCTCTTAATGGCTGCCCGACTTCACCATGCCATTGGTACCTACTTAGCAGAAGATTGTTTCATATCATGTAAGCTGTATACATTTATTGTCAGGCACCAGGACACTTAATACAGAACCTTTTACATAAGTTCCGGATCGTCAAATACAATTGAATGCAAATACAATGGAACTATTCCAGTGGAATACGTGATACCATGCACTTTTCTAAGCAAGGCATTATCATAATTGCCATTGCATTTACTGGTATTGACTCTCAAATAATATTATTATGTCAATGTCGGCCTGATCACTTTTCTGCACTTAACAATCAATTTGGCTGAAAATAAGTCAGTATACACAGAATTAAAATTACACAAATTACTTGAATAGAATTAAATTCAGCTAATATGTTCTGTACTGTTTTTTTGCTTGACTCACATGTACACCTTCACTAACTCACGACGCCACTTAGGTCTCTACGATGTCAGAATAGCAAATTCTTGTTTTGTTACGCCCAAGGCAGCGTTTCTGTATATGTTTTAGAAGAAGTATAGGCTATCACCAGTATATTATTATTTGTCCACCAAATGAATTGACTCTCTCTCAAGCAATGTTTGTGGGTCGAATAGCAGATAAATCAGAACAGTGGTCGATTCATCCTTTTGTCAATATTACAGCATTTTTATCTAATTGCATCTCCAATCTGCTCCTTGGCCATTTTGGATTCTAATATTGCAACAGTCAGTCTTACATGGCGTTGCGTGCCTCGCTGCACGCAGCATTTCAACAACCAACCCGAGAACAGTAAACAGCTAAAGCAATTAGTTTACAACCAAGCGTGTCATTTTCGCATTGAAACGAATACTGCTGTCCGATTACTTTTCGAATCGAATATTGAAGCTTCACAGCGAGGACCCCAGTCGCCTGAAGTACGAGACGACGATCTATCAATAGATGGACCACGTAAACTGTCTTAGTGGACCCCACTGTACTTCTTACGAATGTTACAAATTACAGTGTCTTACGCAAAACAAGGGTCGTTTGGTGGAATTTAATGCATGATGATGCTTCTACCATCGTTTAGTCCTTCATCTTGACTCGTTTGAACTCTTGCAACGTTGTCCTTGTAGGCTTCTCAAGTGTCAATGTTCGTTAAGTTTACCTCGTTCTAAGTTAACGGCGCTGTCACTGCTCATGTCGTGACCAATGTACCAAGATTCTAGATTTTTTAGACTATGTACAGCGAAAACCAATAATATTGTCAGGAAGTTTTAATTATAAAATAAGTGCATTAAAGTATTTCAACTTTTCTAATTTAGAGAATAATGACTAATTGTCACGTAGCATTATTATTTTTGCTGAACACCACTATAATGAACACTTCGAAGTACTTGTGTATAGTGTACGTCACATCATTATTTTTTATAAAATTTTGTTATTTAATGGACAATTACCTCTTGCTACAACACTTCAATCATGAAACAAGTCTGTTATTATCGAGTATTTAACTTCGCAAAACGCAGATTCTAAAGAGGGAGAGCAGCTCGTAACGCAAATCTAATGTTGTCTCTTTCACACACAACTTCTGTTATAGTCAAAATCAAAGGGGCTTCACACCGAGTAAGTGGAGTTTGTCCAAGACCTAGAGGACAAGTTTCAGCAGTAACAGGCGACAAACGCAAGGACCTACCCTATGGCAGGCATCCGCACCAACGCTTATCAGTCGCCCTTGAAAAGAGAAACTCAATCCCTGTCTGTTTTAGATACCTCGCAGTTGATGAATAACAGAACCGAGCAGCACAAACTAAAGGATGGCTTTAGTTTAGGCAATAACACTGGTCAGATTGGCGTTAATTCAATGTTGTTTCTTATGAGTCAGTTGGCTTTATGAGGAAATACATTTGTCCAGTATACGTTCTTATTATTAAAGTTTTCAAATTTGAAGAATATGCAATCCTCAGTTAGGCCTATAGAGAATTATAATACAGAGCATAAAGACCTATTCCTACATTACATCATATATTAAAATAAATTTTTGGAAGTAATAATTTAATAATTTAAGGAAGAAAAGAACAATTATTGTTACGTCCAGACCCGGTTCTAAAGTGCGCTGGGCCTAAGGCAGCAAGCGATGACCGAATCCAAAATACAAAAACTCCAACGCGGAGTTCCAAAACATTTCCTACCAAAATAGCAATAGCATATGTATGAAAATAATGCAAAATTGAAATGAAATTGAGTACAGAATGCAGATCTTACATGTAGACCTAATACAAGCATTTTCAATGAAAGCAATAATTATGTCTTATTCAAAAGTTTGTTTATTTGATAAGTGAACAAGAATGTTTGAAATAACATCTTAGGCATTTTAGCATCCCTCGAATTAATAGTTTGTATGTAGCAATAGACAATTGCGTTGATTCATCTTCTAACATATGCTTGTTCATAGGCAGATCATGCGAGCTTCGATGGATGCGAAATCCTCAACGATTTCACTTTAAGTACAATAATCCACTTTAGCAATGTCATTTTCAATTGACTAAATGGCTGATGTCATCGATGATAATTAATTAATAGAACAATTTAAATAAAAGGACTAATTGCCACAGTCAAATTAGTACCTCCTTCAAATATCGCTCAAGCATCAGACAGAAACGACCAACATTTAGCGATGATAAGCTTTAAACGTTAATATAAGAAACAAGTTAGTAGGCAGGTTGTTTGATTTAAAATTTGCGATGAATTTTAATCCATTTAGTTGCTGATGTGACCCCAGTATCTAAAGGAAGGACTCCATGATGCTATATCAAAATGAACGGATTATTATGAATTGAACGTATTGAGCTGATAGGATTGTTTTGTAAGCAACCATAGACAAATGAGAGTCCTGACCTGATGCCTCTACATATTTATGTTCACAATATGATCTCGTTGAATAGCCAGGCAACGATTAGTTGCTTTGCCATTCAGATTCACCCTAATTCTCAAGATGTCAACCTTGCCCTTTGCCATAAATTTAGAGCCAACGAAAAAACTAAACCGGAAACTCCACGGGAAGCTTCGTT